>JARHVA010003887.1:740000-867500 GCA_037957365.1 Torreya grandis
ACAACATAACCACATTAAAATAAACTAGTTGAGCCCCACTAATTTTTCCATTTCCTTTACATCTTCGTAACCCCATCAATATTTTCCATCTACCACCTAACTTTCCATGCCTTCTATCCAATTCCCCATACCCATTCAATGTGAGGAGAGAGAAATCCTTTTTAACATTCCCCAATGCAATACATGCTAAAATATTCATTCAATACAATGGTCATTAAATGACCTATCTAGAATGGTCGATCCACTAACCAAAAACCAACAAATGAAATCACATGAATTAACAACAAACCCAATTAAAATCAAACAAATTGATTAACAACATAACTACACTTAAGTCTATCCCATCGACTATTAACTATTAAATCATTATTTAATATTAATGTTAATAACTTCGCTCCATACACCAATTAATGTAATAAACCATGCCTCCACCTTCTAGCATAACGTTTTATATAGTCTAGGTAATAGTCTAAGGGGTGTCATGGGTAGGTATAGGTAGGTCTTTAAGAAATACATCCAAATAGGTGAGTAATATCCAAGTAGGCATGCGAGGGTTAAAATAGAGTTTGCATAGGAGTAGGGAAGAGTTAGTCATGAAGATGAAAAGAAAAATTTGTGGCCATAAGAAAGAATAATAGAAAACATAATGACTCCAAGACAACATGAGACAAACAAACATAAAGGTATAAAACAGTACATCACAAAATATGACAAGTATAAATGTCAAGACTACAACATAATCAATGATTAAATTGAGATGTCAAATAATAGGAATTATAATAAAAGATCAAGAACAATTGTCAGACTTATCAGACTGCTCAAAATTCACTCTCGGTACCTGATGTACCATTAATAACATCTACCTATCTCATAAGATGGTACATGTAACCACAAAAATATATCAATAGTACGATATTGAATAATTGATTAATAATTACAAAACTATAGTAATACCAATTGCAGTAATAATTTGTAAAATTTATCAAGTTTAAAATTAAACATGCATCACATAATCCAACTTAAAAAAAGTAACCAGTAGTTAATTATACATTAGTAATATTATTTTAAACATTAAAATAGATTATAAAAAGATAATGACATAAAACAAACAAGAAGAGACTTCTTAGGGAAGTGGTAAGACTACTATCACCAATATAAAATATATAAGGTGTAGTAGAACATATTTGAAAGACACAAATATGAGTTGGCTTAATTCTAAGTAAACAAGATATTTAAATGAAGATGCATGCTAACACAAAAATTATTTATAATTAATTAGTATTTTTTTAAAATATATATTATTTTATTTAAATTCCAATTTAAAAAAAAATTATATAAAATTTATTTATTTTTTTAAAATAGCATCTATATAATTGGAAGTTTTTTTCCCCATATATTCATTGTATTGACAAAAAATACAAAGATGATTGCAAGAAAAAAAAAAGAGTTTTACCAAATAATAAACTTTCCAATTATTATTTTATATGAAAATGAATGAAATAAATAATTTTAATTGATTAAATTAAAAATACACATTTTGAAAATAATTATTTTAATTCCTAAAGCCTTGAAGCCTTTTTTTAATATATTTACGCATCATGTATTACAAATAAGGTTGTCCATATTATAAAATTAGTAATTAATTTACAATTATTCTTAACCCTTACTTCATATTAGAATTTATTTGTTAGAAACATTATTTTTTAGATTTTATATAAAATTATTTACAAATTAAATTTTACATTTAATCTAATTTAGTTTCCAATTTATTATTATTATTATTATTATTATTATTATTATTATTATTATTATTATTATTATTATTATTATTATTATTATTATTATTATTATTGAAATAATTTAAAAATATATAAATAAATATATATATTTTTAAATTAAACTTATTTGCAAATTAAATTTTACTTTCAATCCAATTTAATTTCCACTATGAAGTGATAAATTTTAATTGTGGATTAATTAGATTTTTTTATTTATATATTAAATTTATGATTTATTTTATGATTATTATTATAATAATTATATTGAAATGATTTAAAAATATATAAATAAATAATTTTAAAAAATAATATTTTTTATACTGCAAATTAAATTTTACTTTCAATCCAATTTAGTTTCCAATATGATATGATATATTTTAATTGTGAATTAATTAGATTTTTTTATTTATAGATTAAATTTATGATTTATTTTGTGATTATTACAATAATAATTGTATTGAAATGATTTTAAAATATTTAAATAAATAATTTAAAAAAAAATTAAACGCATTTTAATAATAATTATACATAATTAAAATAAATATAGATTTTTTTTTTCTTGTTATATATTTTTTTAAATATATAACCAAAACTTTCACCAACAATTTTTAGTTGTCATTTTTTTAAAAATATATAATTAAAACTTTCAGTAACATTTTTTGATTAAATATTTTCTTTGAGATAAATACTGATTTTGATGGGACACTTACCCTATATTAATATTAGAGTTACACAATAAACTAGGATAAAAATGTCATGGCCTAGAAGAACCAAGGACAACGAATAGCCACAAGGTAAAAAATAACCATACAACAAGCCTACCTATTACCCAAAAGTCAATATAAAACATTACCTTGTGGGATATTAGTCTAAAAGAAATTAGCTATCTTGCCTTTTTTACCCCTTTTCTTTTTTACCTCCTACCACATTTCTTGCTTGGCATTCACTATATTATAACTAATTATTTATCTAGATTTTGTGTTTTTAAATTTCTTTTTTCACTCAAATCTTTGTCTGAGTATGAGTTTTCAGACTCATGTCCTCTTTTCACTCCTTCCGATGGTTGCTTCAAAAGCAAAATCTAAATAATTTTTGTCACCTCTTCAATGGACACCTTTTCTTTAGCAGAAGCAACCTTTTATCCTCTTTTGCTATCTTCAAATGCTATTTCTTCTTATGATTCTATGTATCTAAGACAATTTTTTGCCACTAGTGACAAATCTAGCACACTCCATTTGTTGGATTTGGGATTTTCCCCCTTCTTTTTCATCACTTGTGGGTGCCCCTGAGAGCAAGATGCATGAAGATGCCTGTGATTTTGAAATTATGGCATCTAAAAGTAGTATTATCATAATCTAGAATTTGAATATGCTCATCTTTACCATATTTTAAAATTATTTTATCTAAAACCCCTTTGCTTAAATGGATCTCAACACATATTCTAGCATAAGTGCATAAGCCTACAATAGCTCACTCGTTATCATTATTTACGAATGACACAAAAACATTAGTTATTTCCTTTTTAGCATGCCAAAATTGTAAAGATAAATTAGGAAGACAAACCCAAACTGGGATCTTAGTGATTGAAAGAGTGAGAGGGTTGAAATCTGAAAACTAGAGAGTGATAAACAAGCCTACACTACCCCAAAACCAGGGCCCTTACAAAAGGCATTTATGATAATCTTGGTGATCATGGAAGTGGACAACAAAAAAAACCCTTAGAGGATAGAGAAATTTCGCAATGATTCGACTATGTCTCATGAACTCATTTATATAAAGTGGTCGTAAATGACCATAGACCATTAAATCTATAGATAATTACATCTACTATGAAAATATTCATGCACTCCCTCATTCGATATCTCCATAGAAGGAACCTCCTTCGCTTGATCAACAATATAGACTTAAAGAGGAGGAAAGCCTTTTACCAAATTTGAAATGGAACCAATATTTCTAATCGTGTCTTTGAAAGATGCATGTTTTGGATTAGAAGATTGTTTTGAAAGGTCCATCCCTACCTACAATCTAGAAGCCATGGAGATGACCAAATATTTTCCTAACAAATAATAATGCAATGAAAAAAATTATGCAATTCCTTATCTTGATAAACTAAACATTGAAATTCAGATGGATCATCTAAAGAGGCCTCCAATCTCTATTTTAAATCTATCATAGAATCAGTCCCTTTGACCCAAAAACAATTTGTAAGCCTTAATAGAGAGCGCACCATTAATTGGTATCGTGATTTCTCGGTTGTTGGATTTTCCCATTTAGACATTTTATCAAACACTTCACCTTCATTCTTGATAACCATAGGTTTATGGATTATTAGGTTCTCCTTTTCTATCAATCCGCAATGCCCAATGTTTTTTTGACCATCCTAAGGACTCTGCCATTACTATCTCAATCTCATGTTGCGTCATCATGAAATTATCCTTCCCATTCTAATTCGATTTGGACCATATGTTTCTCTGGCCCAGGGTGACAAGCTCACCCGATCCCTTCTAGAAAACCCTGGAGTGCGAATCACAGGATATAGGCCTCTTCGCCCACTCAATTGCCGCTGTCACTGATGGGAAGGCTCTGTTCCTTTTCTAAGCATCCGCCTCTATCATTGACTCAGGGACATATGGTGGTGTCTCAGGGCAACCGTGAATCTAGCGCATTTTTTGATTGGTACACTCCAGCCCCAAGTAGATAAGGGCCTGTGTAGACCTGTCCATGCATCTCCCCTACGTCTTCGAAAGCCTTTCCTTCCCATCCTAGGTCAATTTTTACGGTATTTTTCTATGTCCTAGCGCATCATTCTCACCTGATCCATTCTCGAATCCCCTAGAGTGTATAACACTAGGTAAGTGCCTCTTCTCCCACACAGTCGCTGCCGCCGATGATGAAAAGGCACCATTCCTGTGTTAATCACTAACCTTAGCAGAGCCCATTGTTTTCGATCCACCATCATCATCATCATCATCATCATCATCATCATCATCATCATTATTATTATTATTATTATTATTATTATTATTATTATTATTATTACGACGACGACGAGATTTGTTTTATTAAAAATTCCAGTGTGTCGTATTTGTTTATTCGGCTTTACTTCATATGAAAAGAAGTGGGTTTATATTGTAAGTATAAAATCAGCAAAAGTAATATTTTAATTATATTTGTAATAAAATTAATTTATATCATTTCCCCTTTATTCAAGTGGTGGATTGTTTTTTAAATTTTAATAAATCTGAAAAGATTGGATTGCAAGTGTGATTATTTAAATAATTTATTTAATTTTTAATATTTTTTATTATAGTATTCGTTTAACCTTAGTCAATACAATTAAAGTACTTTTGTGGGGAAAAAATGGCCCGACTGTTTTTCTAATTTGTATAACTCCTGAGAACTTTAGGAGTGGCTATTTTTTGAGTAGTTTTTTTTATAATAATATATATATTTTTTAATTTTAATTTATTCAATTAAAATATTTTTATGGTTTATTTTAACAGTGTATTTTGATTTTTTTTATTACAAATTATCTTTTTAGAGTTTGTTTTCATTGTTTTTAGTTTTTATTATAATTTTAATGAATTGAAATATTTTAATTACATTTATCTACATAATATTTAATAGATATGAATTTAGTTTTATCATTTTTTCTTTTAATGTTGAGTAGAGAGTTTCAATTTAATTATATTAGTAAATTAGATTTTTTTTCAATTATAAAATAGTTAAATTATTTTAATATTTCCTAATTTTTGAGACAGAAATAATATTAGAGAATAAAAAAATTAATTAATGAAAGAAATTTTAAAACATATAAATCAAGTTTTTAATATTGTGTATGTTTAAACATAACCAAGTGTATTTTAATGAATATTTAATTTTTTAATAAAATGGGTATAAATTTTCAATAGATTTATATAAAAAATAGATAGATTTTTTTTGGTTTATTTATTTATTTATTTAAGTTAAATTAAAATTTTAATATTTCTCAATAAATTCAATTGAAATTAGAATATTATTAACATACAACCAAACAATAAAAAGTTAAAAGATGAAGTACGAAGAGAATAGAAAATAAACATATTCTAAATATAAAAAGTCACACAAAATTTTGATAACTATAAACTTTAATAAAACTAAAATGCTAAAACATATTCCTTAAAATAAACTTTAATAATAATAAATTATAATAAAAATATTATAATAAATATTAAGAATTTTAAAATTTTAAAAACTATCATAATTTTAAAAAATACCAATAATATTTTACTTTAACCAATAATAAACAATTACAAATATTATTATTTATATCAAAACTGTATTCTAATGAATAAATTAAATTTAAATAAACATATAAATAAAAATTTAATACAATTATAAGATCTATTTTAATGTTAGAGGGCTTGTTATATACATTTGCGTCCGTTTTTCCTTAACAGCGAAGCAATTTGATTTTTTTTTTCCACGTCTAATCGATTGGTTGCATCCAACATTTGAGAAGTAACCATTATTGATTATGTTAAATTTGATTATAATTAACGGTTTTTTCTTTCTAAAGTAATTATTGTTCATCATTTTAAATTTAATTATGACAAACAGTTTTGTTTTTTAAAAATATTATTTATTTAAAATTTATATTAATATTAAATTTTAATTTTAGATTATTATAAATATATAATATGGAAGGTTCAATTATTATTATTATTATTTTAATATTATTTAATTAAAATCATACTAACATCAAATTTTAATTTCAAATTATTATAATCATATGATAATAAAGACCCAGGTCATTTTAATCAATGATAAATAAATAATATATTTTTTAATTATATTAAAATATTAATTTAATTTAATTATACATATAAATAAATGTATGATACAATTAATAGATCTATTAAATGTTAGAGGACATATTATAATCATTTCAATCCGTTTTTGTAGCCTAAGAAGCACATTGATTTTTTCTTCCACGTTTTCATTTGATCAAATCATCCAATCTAAGTAACTAAGAGGATTAAGGGGACCTTGAATAATGTAAGAGTATCATTTAATTGCATCCAACATTTAAGGGGTAACCATCATTGATCATGTTAAATTTGATTATAATAATTTTTATTTTTATTTATTTATTTATTTTAAATATTATCTAACATTTGAGAAATAGTTATCTTTTCATGAAGATGGATCAAGCTTCTGGTTTGAAAAAAGGGCCAAGCTCCTGATTTGAGATACCGATTGTAAACTTTTAACACAGTTTTCCGTTTTATCTTTCCAATAACTATCTTATTTAAATTCATATTCATATTAAATTTTGATTTAAAATTATTATAATTGTATGATAATATAAAGTGTTGTTATTTTATTTTTTAAAGATCACTTTTAATTTGACATTGAAATCAATAATTACATCAACCTAATTTTCTTTGATGAATTATTATTTTAAATTTGATTATGACAACCAGTTTTTTCTCTAATTTTAAATTATTGCAATCATATCATAATATGAAAGGTTAAGTCATTTTATTTTTTTAAGTCACTTTAAATTTGACATGATAATGACATCAATTTAATGTATTATTATTTTTAATATGTTGTATATTAAATTTAAATTTAAATTTAAATTAAAATTAATAATTATAATTTCAAATTTAATTTGATTGGCTTAATTTATAATTTAGAGAATAATAATTTTATGAAGAGATTTTAATATTAAAATAAATTAAATACAACTTGAAATCTGAATTTAGACATACATATTAAAAATAATAAACTATTTATGATATATACATTCAGCGTATAACTTAAAAAAAAAATCAAAATAATTATAACAAATCTGAAACATCTAAAAAGATGAATATATTCAACTCAATAAATACAAACTGTAACAAATATAAAACCTTTTTTTTTAAAGATATTTTTAAAAAATAAATTTACATCTTATTTTAGACAAATGAAAATATATTTAATTTAAAAAAAATTATTAAATCATATAAAATATAACTCTACAATTAAAATATTCTATAAACATGTATCAATCACAACTTTGTTACAGAAAAAACATACATATATTGAATACATTTTATTTATATCGCATTTCAGTAAGAAAAATATAATGACACAAAAGATGCATACATTTTAAAGATCACAACAGACTAATACAATCAAATAGTTAAATAGTTGTGATCTAGCTATGAATCAACTTCCAGTCAAGTGGTGAATATTAGAAAATCTGATATCTTTTTCTTAAATTACTTCGATCAGATTTAGCAAGCGATTTCTCTTATTCTGGGTTTTAATATCGTTAAGTTGCCTTCAAAATATTTGGGAGTGCATCTTTTCTCTGGTAACTCATGCTCAGTGCATTGGGAAAGTTTGGTTCAATCTTTCAATAATCATCTGGCTTTTTTTCAAGGTAAATGACTCACTCTGGCTAGCCGTATTATCCTCACTAAATTGATTCTAAGTGTGCTTCCCATTTATTGCCTCACGATCCTTCGGCCTCTAGGTCAATCACTAAAGAGCTTAATAAAATTGTGAAGAAATTATTATGGCAAAGAACACATAATCGAAATAAATCTCACTGATGAAATGGGAAGGAGTCTATAAAATTAAGAGAATGGGAGGATTTGGAGTCAAAGATTTAAACCCTTAGAATAGAGCATTGGGTGTAAAACTTGTCTAGATTATGGTGTCCAAACCAGAGGCTTTATCGGTCAAGGTGCTACATAGTATCTTACTTTGGAAGATCCCTGGAGCATCATTTCCATAGTGGATCCCCCTTAAGGTTCATAGCTATAGAATTTTCTCCCTAAATACAGACCCAATACTGTGGATCATGTCTCGTGGACTATCAATAATGGTAGGACGGCCAATTTCTGGGAGAACTCTTGGAATGGCCATAAACCTCTTGCTGAGAATTAGTCATTAAGGGATTCAAAGCATATTCTTTTTTCAGTTTGGGGTTCCTCTGTTGCAAATAATATTTTTCCTCAAAATGAAATTGGCCAAAATTCTTGGGTGTGGAAAGATTTTGAGGGTCTGGGAATTCTTACTAATCAGGTGGTTAGGCTCACTGAATGTTTTAAATTGATAAAAATCTTCCCTAATGAGGAAGCTAACTCCCACCATTGGATTGGAGCTAAATCATGTCGATATAAAGTTAATCTTGGTTATCAAATGGCCGATGTAATGGATGACTTGATGGCGTGGGCCCATTTTTTTGGCTGGGATAAATATGGTCTCCAGAAAGCAGGGGCCTTCGCTTGGATTATGATGCAAGATCATATCTTGGATCAAGATAAACTCTGTAATATGGGTGTTTGCGGCCCATCATGGTGTGTCCTCTGCAAAGATAATTAAAAACTACGAATTGTTTAATTTTCTCTTGTTATCTTGTGATTTGTTATTGGCATTGGCATTGGCTCTGTGACAAATTATAATGGTCTTCGCCCTGACTCCCATCACTATTGGCTACATTCTCGTCATGGCCAATTGGTGATGTAAAAAACTCCCTTTTTGGCTTGTGGCATGCTAGTCCTACTATTTTGATCTGGTGTCTCTGGAAGGAAAAAAATCATGCATATTGGAAGGCATAGAAAATCCCCTTACAAAGATTCTTAGAGATATTGAGGTGTTGATTTCGGAAGTCATTACCTCTGAGATCAAGAGACATAAAGGACACATCTCCACTTGGGATATGAGAATAGTCATGAAATAAAACTTAATTTATTTACCCCCCATTAAAGGGTCAATAGTAATTGATAAGAATAACATGCCAAAGAAGCAAATTTAGGTACCTCCTCCTATGAGTTGGTTTAAGCTTAACTTCAATGGTGCATCGCATGGAAACCTAGGTGTGTTTGGGGTAGGTTGTATCATTCAGGATTGTTATGGATTGCTTATCTGAGCCATGCTTAGAAAGATTGAGGATGGTTCTAATAAAAAAGTAGAAGCTCAAGTGCTTATGAGTGGAATTGAATTGGCCATCCAATCTGCTATATCAAAGTTGATTATTGAGGGTGATTCTTAAGTGGTTATTTTGGCTTTGGAAAAGAATGAGGCTACTTCTTAACATCTAGAGAATATTTGAAGAATACATGTAGGAATCTAGATACCTTTTCTTCAGTTGAATGTAAATATTGTTATAGGGAAGCTAATTCAGTGGTGGATTTTTTGACAAATTATGATATTGATCAAGTGGAATTTTGTTGGGTGGACAATGTGAGGGATACATGGGAACATTTTCCATTTGTCTTGATGATTTATTTTGGCTAATTCTCTCTACTATTTCTACCTTTGTATTACTTTGCCCATAAAGCAATCACAAAATCCCCTAGTTATATTAGTATGGGTTTATATTTAGCAGAGTGGGAATTAGTTAAATCCTATGGCATGGTTATCTTAGCATCATATTTCCTTTATTACACATAAGGCTTGCATTAGATATGGCAATCAGATGGTAGATTTTAATTTATGAGGAAAGATGGGATATATTGGCAGGACTAGTGGCCACCTAAGGCATGAGGGAGTTGTGATGCTTCCCTCACGCCCCATTATGTCCCCAACTCTCTTCGTCCTTTTCAAAATTCATTGCATTTGTGCTCATAGTTTGCTCTTTGTTGTGTGTTGTGTTTGTGGTTGGCTATGCAAAGAATGGAGAACATGAGTGAGATTGCTTTGGTGACTACTTGTGTGTATGGAGATAATAAGGTCAACACATAGCTTTTGATAACCAAATATAATGATCACATCTCAATCACGTCTTTTGGATGCTGACCAAAGAGATTTTTGGTGTTATTATGGATATTCTCAGTCACGATTTTCTTGCGAAGGGTGTCAAGAGTAGGGTTGATTATGAAATGGTGGAAATTTTCACTTTGAATCTTATGTTCCTGGTGTTTTATTTTGAAGTGGTAGAAAAGGTGGTGGATTTCTATGTGCATCTGACATTTCGATTTGATCTAGTTAGGAAGATATTTTTACATGATTTAACCCCTCTCCTAAATTTGCCATTTTTTGGGTGAGATGGTTTAGGGGTTGTCCCAGATTCTGCTTTCAGGGTGCTTTAGATGAGGTACATGATATTCTTGGGTTTTATGGAAGATATTCATAAGAAGGTAAAGTCACTTGACAGGAAGGTTGGAAACTTTATCTCTCTACCTCTAATGATGTAGCTCAAATGCCCAATTCTAGAGATGTTTCAATGGAAGGTGTATCATCATGACCAACAGGGAGTGGAGGTAGTGCAAAATTTGGTGAAATGGGTTCTTTTGGGTAAGGTGGTGGTGCCTCTATGGTATAATAAATCTTTGTTGGAGGAATCAGATCCAGACACCCCTATGGGCATCAATCTCCCACTTCAATTTCATCTAAACACCCCTAGAGGAATTGGGTCTTCATTGGGTGGAAATGCTATGATGAAACCATTAAAAAGTGAAGATACGGATTTCGCAGAGGAACTAAAAGGTGACAAAAAGGAAATCATCGTCACGATTAACATGAATGATGGAATTTGAGTTGATTTAAACTTTTAACAATGTTCCCTGTCCTTTCTAGGTCCTTTCTAGTTTTTTGGTGGTAGATTCATAATGTTTGGGTTCTCTATTATATTTTGTATTTCACCCTTGTTTTGTGGGGTTCTTGGTGGGTGTTTGTTAATGGTGATAGTTATCTTTTTAGTCTGTCAATTGGCTTTATAGCTATTTTTTATAAAACTTTAACTTTGTGGACTGAGGGCCTAATACAAACCTTGTATCTATCTAAAAAATAATAATAGTTATGAGAAAAACAAACTATTTATAAATATAAATATAACAAATGAAAAGATCTATTTTAAATAATTCATTATTTTAGACATCTTTTTTTATTTTCTATTATTTATAATTTTTGTTTAAAATATATAATTGAATTTAAAGATTTGTAAATTGATTAGTGAGATTTTTTATTTATTATGTTGTCCATTAAAATATATATCCTCTTTAAATAAAAGAAAAATAAAAATAACCAAATCTTTCTTTGATCACTATGTATCCTAATCATAACTACTTAACCAAACAAATACTCTATTTAAATAGATAATTCTAAACTTATCAATTAAAAAAATAAAATGAAATAAATATAAAGTTAGAAACTTTCTAAACCAATTTTATTAAAATATTACCCTGATGAGGTAGGTTTTCTTATAAATTCCACAAACCTTCTTGATTTGACTGCTTGGACGATGGACTGGACTTTTTAATGTCTCAATCTCCATTTTTCTGCGGACTTAGATAAGTCTTTCTTATATTGGAATTTTGTGTTAAGATTTTTATTTGGTGATAGTTTGCCTCACTTTGGACTTATTCAAGATTTTTCTTGTTAACTCTTTTGAGTGAACATTAGATATAGGTTACTTAATAAGATATATATTTACTTGGGATTGTAACAAAAAAAACATTGTAACTTAGTAGTTTTAGTTCAAATCTCCTCACTATAATACGAGAGTCCATAACTCCATCAGATATATGATGAGTTTAAAGTATAATAGCTTGAAAACTAAAACTTTTAACATAAATGATATTAAATTTCATCAATAACATTTTTTTATTTTTTTTAAGAAAAATAAAATTATAAAATAAATTACATGCCTGTGTTGATACAAAATAGATACATACAATGAATTTATGTATGTCTACCAAATTACAATAATAAAAAAATATGACACAAAATAAGTATTTATAACTAAAAAAATTGTCTAATACAACCAATAAGATCTTTAAAATGATCATAAATGATTAATAGACATCTCGAGTCATATTGTAATAAGTTTGGCTTTTTTAAGATATTAAATCTGCTAACATGGCTTGGTTAGAATTATTAAATACAAAACATACAAGACAATTAAATGGAGATGCATGAAAAAATTAGTAATTAATTAGTATTTTTTATAAATATATATTATTTTGATAAAATTATAATTATAATAAAATTATGATCATATAATGTATTATTTTTCACATTAAAAAATAAAAAAATTATTAATAAAAAAATTAATTAAAAGTTTTAATTTAATTAAAAATTCAAAAAGATAATATTTAAAAAAACCATGCCAATGATAAAAAATGATAAGATGATTGAAAAACAAAAACAATAACAAATAATATGTTGTGTAAGATAATAAACTCAAGAGTGTTGTTTTAAATAAAAATTTAGATTTTAGTTGTGTATTATTTGGGTCTCTTTTACTTGTGTGTTAAGTTTCTTATTTTTAAAGATAATGTGAATATAATTACCATGAAATAATTTAAAAGAATATGAATAAATAATTATAAAAAATGATATCTTTAAAAATTTAGTTGAATACTAATTAAGAATAACAAAATTTTATTTTATATAATTCAACTTTTGAAACATCTCATTTGTATTTCTTTTCTTATTATCATTTATTTTAAACATATAATTAAAAAAATATGAAATTGGTTTTCCTATAAATTCTACAATTTTTGTCAAACATATAATTAAAACATTCATAACCATTTTTTATTAAATATTATTCATGAAATTGGTTTTCTTATAAATCCCACAAATCTACCATCTTCATCATGTGTTTATGGCCTTTATGGCAAAAGGATGTGTAAGTGGATATCAGGTGATGTGATTAGATAACATGTAGAGTTGTCACATCTCTGATTTTTAGTCCCTTTCAATATCTAAATATCATCCTTATTTGTATACAATTCTTCAATTTTTAGTCCCTTTCAATATCTAAATATCATCCCAATTTGTATAAGTTAAAGTTAAAATTTGTATGCTTTAGTTTATCTCACCTAATAAGGTGTGGGACCTCTTTGAGTGATGTTGATAATTTTAAAAATCTTGTTGAACAATTCAAATTGCAGCAATTTGGTCATGAAAGACCACTATGTTATGATCACTAGCTATTTGGAAAGTGTCTTATTAAAAATTATATTTTGGGATGTGGACTTTTCTTTAGACAAGTCTATTATAAATTAATATTTTTAAGATCCTTTTGTGCTTATCACGGGTATTACCCTAAGCCTCACAAAGGTTTGGATCATGAGATTTTTTTGACTTATATATATATATATATATATATATATATATATAATTGGGGAACTCTATTCAGGGTATTATTTTGTTTTGCATGTCTTAGGTCTACCTCAATTCACCATCTAGGTGCTGAACAAATTCATGGTATCTTGGGGGAAGTTATATATGTATCTTTAACCCTCTTAAGTTTCCATTTTAAGCCACAAAGAGGTATTCTATGCCTACAAAAACTTCCAAATGTCTCCTGCATTAAGGGAAAATCTGAGGAGAGGATATGAAGGCACCATGAGCATGCATTTGATAAGAAGAGTCTAATTTTTAGCATTGGCAAATAATTAGGCAAGTTTCCATCCATTTCATAGGTTTTATAGTAAAAATGTTAATTTGCATTGTGAAATACCCATCTATTATTTTTGGGATGTAGGACCCTATATGCATTATTAAACATGCATAAAATATCCTATAACTCATTGGGTAAAGAGATGTTATGATATTGGCAATTTGATTCAAAAATTAATAAATCCTATATGTTGTTAACTAAAAAGGATACACATCTTGATTTTGTTTGTATATTTATTCTTTCACTTTTTACCTATAATGGGTTTTGTGTTGAAGCTTAAATATTATTTCTTTGAGTGGAAGATCTGAATGTAAGGTTTTTCAAGCATACTTGTTTATTTACCCCGCTAAACCCAACAAATATATGAGTGTTTATTCTCTTATAAAAAACTGAGTTAAATTATGTTTATGGTTACAATGATTGATTTGACTTTGAGTAATTGAATTGGGATATGAATGACTTATTTATAAGTTGAATGCTATAGCATTGATCTTGAATACAATAATAAGAAATGATGTGTTGGTAGCTTTTATATATTATGCTTGGTTATTTCATTATATTATCTAAATTAGAATTAAAACCTTGAAATAAGGTAATTTGATACTCTTAAATGGTATAGAGATATAAAAAATACTTTTGGGTTCTATTCTCCTCTGTTTAAAATTTGAAAAACATATTAAATTTTTTATTTTTTATTAAGAATTCATAAATAAAATTATGTTTGACGCTAACTATATTTTATGAATTCTAGTAAATAAATTTCAAAAATTCTGAGGTCAAAGATAAGCATAATTCCATGAGTGAATTTTTTAATAGTAAAAAGGAAAACTTGTATAAATTGATAAAATGAAAACAGCTAATGAAGGATGCCTGATACTTGTTTGATGCAATGTATCGACAATTTTTTTTAGTTAAAAGAGATAACACTTATTTTTTAGCCAAATAATCCCTTTCTATCAGATTGATAAATTGGAATTGTAAATATATTAAGGGTAATATGGTTCTTAAATTACCTTATGATTATTTTATTCCTTATGGTTTTTAAAGGACATAATTGGTTGTGTTAGCTAGACGTGTTACCTTGGTGGTCATAATGGTCATGTTAGCTAGGTGTGTTACTTTGGTGGGTATAATGGTGTAATAATATAACACGCAAGGTGTTTTGAAGCTCTTTTAAGATTGATTTAATTCTTATAATATTTATAAATAATTTTTTGATTATAAAACTTCAACTCTTTGAGTCATCCTCCTTTGATAGTTTATTACCATTATATATTCTATTAGCTGTAGATTATGCCTTATTTTAATCAAATAATGCAATCAAATACAAGATTAAGTATTATTTGGGAACATTGATTTTAAAATGGTATTGTAAGACTCATGTTGTGTAATTAAAAATTCTCTATTGGCTCTTTTATATAAGTTACAATGTTGGATGCATAGTTTACACTCTAAAGATCATTGGTAATTGCCATAGAAGTGATAGTTCACTGGAAAATTTAAAAAATCCTTAGTTTACCACTTTCAGAAAGATTAGTTAATGATTAGTTAATATAAGTGAACAAGTGATATGATAAAATTTAGTTGTTAGTTCAATTAAATAGGATGTGAATCATTATATAAAAAAGGGTGGGGGATCATTCCTTCAATATGTTAACATAGGAAACATCCAAAGAGTATTATTTTAATATAGGTAATTATTAGACATGATATATTTATACCATACTGAGAAAATTGCATTTAATTACTCTAATGGGATTAATAGTACAAGGACCCTTAAATTTAAAAACATGTGAATTAAAATTGGGCTAATTTAATTTGGTATCATAACCTATGCTCTTAAAGTTGCGAATAAAGTTTTCAATGAATGCCCATTATGATTAGATGAGCTAGTTTCACTTTACAATGATTTTATATTTAGTTTGTTGGAATTCAATGTTAAATTTTCAATAAATGGGGAGTTATGTGTTTTATTATTGAAGATATAGTAAGGCATTAACTTCTTAGGGATATTATTTAATTTAATGTGTTGTCCTTTTAAATCTTGAATGGTTGATTGCGATGAGGGGACTAATTTATTATGGTAAGTCAATAAGTATAAGAATCTTTACTCTATGGAAGCATTTTGAGTTGTTTTACTTGCATTGGCAAGAGCTCCAAGGCAATTTTACTTGAGTTAACTCATAAATTTTTAAGAAAATGGCCAAAAGGTGTATAAACTAAAAGCCTAACTCATAACATGATCAAGAAATCCTTATAAGGCAATGTTGAAATTTTCAAAATTATTTACTAATGTTGTTTTACCTTAAGTAATTTAAGAAGATGATATATAGTAAAGTATAATTAATTATTAACTTTATGTAGCTATATTATTTTTTAATAGCTTTCACAGACATCTACATGACATTATTTTGATGGATGACTCAAGTTAAGTATAATATATCAATGAGTGTATGTTGATCATAATTGAGAAAGGCTATTCCAAACTAGATCTACCCTTGAAAGCTGCAAAAGTAGACTTTAATAAAGGTAATAATAAGTTACTACATGCACATAGTTTGTGTTGGAAATTGTATGTCTTTACATGGATTTTGTCTCACTATAGGTGATAGGTTATAGCTATGAAGATTTTAGAAGTCATATAGCTAATGCTCAGGGATCACTGTTTGATCCAAATTGGTGAACTTGTAAGCAGGAACAAGAAGGTTTTTCTACCTAGAATACTAATATGGCTAGATAATTGCAACCATCATGTATCCTCAAGGTGAATAAATGTAATATTATATAGTATTAAGGTGCTATAAAATATGTAAATTTCAACCAAAATTAATAATTATGGGAAATTATAATTTCCACAGTAATAATATGACATTCACCCTGAGCCTTGGCTAAATCAATCCTTCCCAAGGCCACGCTATGTAGAACAAAAAACATTAGTCAACAATTATCTCATTTGAGAGGGATAATTGATAGGATTACTGATAAAAGCTTGATGTTGAAAAAAAAAATGATGAATGTTCGGTATTTGATGATGACTTTAGATTATCCCTGATATGATACTTAAGGTATGGAAACCTTTAGAAGATTAAAGGTTTGACTTAAGCCTAGAGATCTATGTGTGGGTGATTATGATTGACTTTCTTGGGCAAGTTGGATAACTTTGTATACTGTTATTATTGACATCTAATCCATAAGGTACAAACTTGTAGATCATTGCTTGAATCTCATGGATATTTTATGTCAACCAAGATGTCATCTAATCATCAAGAGGAATGATGAGATTCATGGACCCTTGTTATTCCCCTATAAGTGTGATTATGTTTTAATGTGGTAATACCTTAGCATGAGTTAACAAACCACTTGAGTTAGGTATGTGGATTTTATTTCATTTGGTTCCTTCATTATATGTACAATTGTTAGATATTGTGTATGATTATAAAAAGTATGTAATCTTTGTAACTTCTCCATGATATGTGGATTTAATCAACCCTATGAGATTATATTTATTCATTTTTAAAAAATTTATGGTGAGGGTATCTCATATATGTATGGCATGGAATAAGTATGATTTGGTATTGTTAAAACTATGTAATTTGTGAACTTTAATGTGATCATAAACTATTTATGATGTAAATATCCCTATTAAAATTAACCTCTATAAATTAAAACCTATTAAGGTATAGTATTGTATTATGTGGTGCAACCATAGATCATTGATCTAGTGATGACCATTGATGAAAGTGTGAGGTTGAGGGTGAATAAGCACTAAATCTGCATTGATCTGGACTAGGTGGGGGATATGAAGTTAAGCCTCTCATAGGCTGAAAACCCACTTTTCCCCTTTGCACAAGGTAGCCATTTAATTCATTCAAGTGTGTACACCATGAGTGCCATATGTTGGTTGTGGAATCATCACGCATAATGGTTTCATAGTGGATTTAGTGTTCCTTACCCACTTCTTAAAATTTGTTACAAAAATAACCCTTGTGGAATTTTCTTGATGTAGACTTGTGAAACACTAATGGATCATGTAAGTTGGTTTTTATGCAAAATAAAGAAATAGAAAGCTTTTACTTGTTGAAATTTAATCATGCATTAAATTATAAATGGAAGAGTGTTATGAATGAGGTAAGGTTTGTTTTACATAGAGGAATATACTAGAAATAATATTTTGATTTGTTTAAAGCATGATAAAAATGTATTCCTATGCTTGAAAGGAACAATGTAAAGTTTTGATCAGGTAGCTTATGAATTTTAGAATGTTACCGAAAGGTATGTGTAGAAAAATGGTGGGATTGGCATCCCTATAACCATCAAGTGAGATCACAATATTTATGGAGAGTATGTGAAAAAATAAAAGGGTTGCATGTGTATGTCTGGGATGGATTATACAATGTTCAATGTGGTTGGTACGTGACACTACACTGATCCATGAACAATATAGTTTTGGTTACCCAATTTGTATGGTTTGATGGTTTTTGCTTTCATTTTGAGATGAATGACAAAGAATTATGCTTAAAGCATAATCAAAAGTTATGGAAGGACCACATAACAATATGGTTATATTAATGTTTTACATTTTATGGTCAAGGTTATTAAATTATGCATAGGACATAAGAATTTATTTGTGGAAAATGTGATACCTAAATATGGAATATTATTCATGTTTAGCTACTTTGTGTTAAATCATCTACTGTCATAAAATTACATGTTGATAATTGGGTTGAAATAGTCAAGATATTTTATGTTTTGTGTAAGTAATGTCATAGAATTTATAATGTATTTGACTACATATCCATACTATGATGGAAATATTAAGATGAAACTGATTTAGATTCAAAATTCTTATTCTTATTTTGGAAATATGCTATAAATATGTGAAGGAATCCAACAATTTAAGTAAGTATTGGGGCTCAAAACTAGGACATTTTCATATGTGAGATTCAAAAAGATTAAGATATTTGAAAAGTTTGCATTAGTATTATTCCTGGGATACTGTTATGTAATATTTTTTCCATATATCATGAACCAAGCAAATTTTACTTAAGAAAGCATGTAATGTCGAATCTTTTGATTTAAGAATTCTAATTTTGAACATGCTTTCAATGTTTTTCACGTAAAATCAACAATTGGTTGACTAGATTATTAAAGGGAGCAAAACACTTAGATAAGGATAAAGACATTTAGTTTATCCTATTTGGAATGTAAGTACCTTTATATATCTCAAAGCTTATTAATATGGACCCACACATTAATACACCTCAAGCTATACATACTTCTCATAAAAACATTCTTCCCTATAGAATAGTTTAGGGGAATTTACCCCTAATTAAGAGTCCATAGTGACCTAAATATGATTATGGCTTAACTCTCTTGTCCTTAGACATTGATAAGGTGGAAGGATGTCACATCTCCAAATTTTAATCCCTCCCAATGGCTAAATATCAGCCTAGTTTGTATAAGGTTTATCTCGCATAATAAGGTGTGAAACCTCTTTGAGTGATGTTGGATAATTTTAAAATCTAGATCAACAATTTGAATTGTAATAGTTTGTTCATGAAAAAACCACTATGTTATGAGTAATAGTTTCTTGGAAGTGGCTTATTAAAAATGTTATTTTGGTGTATGGGATTTGATTTGGACAAGACTATTATGAGATAACATTGGTAATCTATTTTTGTGATTATTAGGGGTATTATCCCAACCTTTTAAAGGCATGAAGTATGAGATTGTGAAAATAATTAAAGTTAATATGGCTAGTTTGAGACCATGAAATGCGACTAAGTCCGAAATATGATAGGATCTTCCAAAGTCTAGAACTTGTATTGTAGATCCTAAATGTTTGAAACCACTTTAAAACATCTTAAAAGTATATAAATAAAATATAACTTAATGTATTTATACATTGCCTGGTTTGGCTAGATTTTATATGACATATTAAAACTCTTATTTGTGGTTTTCTTCAATGTGGAAGGCATGGGGACTATCTGCATTATGAGCATTGCTTGGTATCATTAAATTTTTTTATTTGATTTTATAAAATTCCAAAAAAAAAAAAGATTAAGTAGATTATTAATTAATTTTTTTTTTTTTTTTTTGACTAATAAGTCAAATTAACAAACTTGATTTAGGTTAATATTTTATTTTTCATGCCTTATGGACCTCAATTTTCCATTTGAGGGTTGAGGAAATTCATGGCATCTATGGGGAATTTATGGATGCATGTTTAGCCCTCTTGGGCTGCCATTTTAAGCCATGCAAAGGCATTTTAGGCCTTTAAAAACTTTCAATTATCTTTTGCATTCAAGGAAAAGCTTAGGAGAGGATATGAAGGCACCATGAGGATGGGTTTGATAAGAAGAGTCTTCTTTTAACCGTGGTCAAAATATTCATGAAAGTTTCCCTGATATATTTTATATATTTTGCATTAAAAAAACTAATTTGCATTATGAAATCTACATATACTCTTGCTGAGATATAGGACCTTATATGCATGATTAAACATGCATAAAAGAGACTATAACTCATTGGGAAAAGAGGTGTTATGGGAATGACAATTTGATTCCAGAATTAATAAATCATATCTACGGTTAATTAATGGGAGTTATAGTTAGTTCTTTGGCTTTAATTTGGCTTGTAGATATGGTTTCTATTTTTACCTATTATGAGATTTATCTTGAATATGAAATATTATTGATTTGAGTGGAAGACCTAAATGTAGGGTTTTACGAGAATATGTTTTTATTTACCATACTAAATCCAATATAAATATATGAGTGTCTTTATTATAAAAATTTGAGTTTAATTTTGTTCATGGTTCTAACCATTGATTTGACTTTAAATAAATAAATTAGGATATGAATGAATTTTCTATAAGTTGGATGTTGTAGTATTGAGTGGAAGCTCTCGATCAAGGTAATAAAAATGACACGTTGGTAGTTTTTATATATTATGCTTGGTTACTTCATTATATTATCTGAATTAGAACTAGAACACTGAAATAAAGGAATTTGTTGCTCTTAAATGATAGAGGGATAGAAAAATGATTTATTGGTTCTATTCTCCTCTATTTAAACTTCAAATAATGCATTATGATTATTTTTTGTATTAAGAATTTGACTATATTTTATGAATTCTAGTAAGGAATTTTTAAAAATTCTAATTTCAAATAAAAATTTAATTTCATGAGTGAATTTTTTAATAACAAAAAGGAAATTTTTTATAGATTGCTAAAATTAAAAAGGCTAATAAAGGATACATACTACTTGTTTGATGTAATATCTCGATGATTTTTTTGGGTTTAAATGAGTGAGACACATTTTTCAACCAACTAATTTCTTTATATCAGTTCAATAAACAAGACTTATAAAAACACTGATGGTAACATAGTACTTAAATATAATTATGATTATTTTATTTATTATAGTTTTTAAAAGATGTAATTGGTCATGTTTGCTAGGCATGTTACCTTGGTGGGCATAATGGTCATGTTAGCTAGGTGTGTTACCTTGGTGGGTATAATGGTGCAATAATACATCTCGTAAGGTTATTTGAAGATATTTTAGGAGTTGGTTTATTATTATAAGATTTATAAATAATTATTTGTTTATAAAAATTCAACTTATGGAGTCCTCTTTCTATCATAGTTTATTTCCTTTAAATATTCTCTTAGCTCTAGAGTATGCCTAATTTTAATCAAATCATGTAATCAAATGTAAGTTTAATTATGTTTAGATATTAGGTAGGAAAGTTTTTTTAAATGGTATAGTAAGACTCATGTTGTGTAGTGACAAATTTTGTATTATCTCTTTTGGATAAGTTAATATGTTGGATTCATAGTTTACACTCTATAGATCACTGTTAATTGTCATAGAAGTGGAAATTGTCTATAAAATTAAAAAAATCATTAGTTTATCACTTTCATATGTTAAGATAAGTGATTGGTTATGTTTTAAATTATTTTTAGGGTATTTGGTGTAACCATTTCTATTTCACCAGTATATCTAATTTATGTAGTCTATCTTTTAGTTTCTTCCTTCTTGATAGGTTTGTTACCTTATTCAGGTAAATAGTTTTTTTTTTGTGTGTGTGTGTCTATATATATATATATATATATTCTCTAATAATGAATTCAAAAGTACTACATTATCATTCTATGTAACAATATGGTATCAGAGTAATCAGTTGACTGGTAGATGCCTACCATAGAAGAATCGTGACCTACATTTAAAATAAATCAACATTAGAAGTTGGTGATTGACACCTATAACCTAAGAATGAAGATCTTGTAAAATTTTAAGTGAAATACTCAACGTTAAGAGCATAAAACATAGCATTTATAACAATAGTAATGAATCCTATAGATAGACAAAAGTGGTGATCTATAATTAGATTGATCCAAATACTGATAGATATAGCATAATTCATGGAAGTTGGTCAATGCCTAGTAGTAATCTATTGGAAGAATAATATAGAGCTTTAGAGCATATGAAGATGCCTAGGAGATGGTGTCATGCAACAAAGAGTACAATTTAGAAGTTTGAAAGCATTTGAACTTTGATGTGAGAATTTTAAAGAATAGACAATCAATGTCAAGTCTAAAGTGTAGAAGGATATGGTGACCTATAGAATGGGACTATAAAAGGAAGCCAAGTTTGATAAAAGAATGTAACTTTTAGTGTACGATAACCTGCTAACTAACACCAAGTAAAAGGAAGTTTTGAAGCATGTAGATTGTAACCTGTATAGCATGGCATTAAAGCCTAAAATCAACCAAAACATAGAATCACTGATGCAAAATAGAATTTCATAAAGGTTGAAGTCAAATAACAAAATCTATGGGAAGAAGGAAATATAAAGTGGAAGACAGCCAATGCCATAGTAAATAAGGATGAAGTCAACATTTAAATTAGTTACATATTTCTAATACGTAATTTTGACATAATAAATATTAATTTTTTAGCTTTCCAAAATTTTATAAAAGTAAAAAAAATTAGAAGATGTCTACACCAAAATTACTTTTATTAGATGCCTGACTACTCAAAGGGCCAAACTATAGAACCTAAAAAATGAAGATGAACACCTTCCTTTACTTTGAAGGACTATGGGAAATCACGATAGGGACTGTGTAGGTTTCTATTGATCCTGACACACTCACAAAATATGAAATGGCTAATGTTAAATCCATTATGTTAATTATGTTAAGCATCATTGATGACATGCAGTTGCATGTTAGGGATGAAAATAGAGAAAATAAAGTGTGGGATAAATTAACAACCATGTATGAGTCAAAAAATAAGACAAAGATATTTCATCTGTAGTAAAGACTTCACACACTCTCTATAGGGTCTAACAAGATAGTCAAGGAATTCTTACATTAGGTAGATGAGCTAAAAATGAAATTATTGTCACTTGGTGAGATGGTAGAGGATAAAATATTTTTCTTGATCACCTTGAGGTATCTCCCTTCCTAATTTAAAGTATTTTTCATGATGTTGGACATCTCCAAGCAAATAGTGTCATTAGAAAATCTCATGAACTTGTTACAGCAAAAAGAAGCCATCAACTCAGTCCAAGATGAGTTACAAGATAAATGTATTATCTTAAAGTAGTAATGAGGTCATAAGTATTGCAAGGGACCTCTAGAGAAGAAATGATATAAATAATAAAAACAATAGTCTCCATAACATCAAAAATCACATAAGTCAAAGATGTGGTGTCACATCTATCAAATAACACTCAAAACATAGACAATTACTCGTCTAATGTCCTAACACAAAAATATTCTAGTCAATAAAGCACATCAAGGCACAATGATTCATAAAAATAAAAAAGATTTAACTATCAGTGGAAGCATAAGGGACATCTCGTAACTCAAAAATATGCTGGATCTCATGATGAGACACTTGGAAAAGCAAATGAGAACTTAGTTCTAGTCTTACAGACCTCATAACCCATGAGTAATATCTATTTGATAGACTTAGGCACTACTAAACACATGTCAAGTGATAGGAAGATATTTGATTCACTAATAGACCAACCCACTGGAGATTAGGTAAGGATCACTAATGATAAAAAGTATGTTATAGAAGGAATATGCCAAGTAGACATTGCTCTCAAAACATAGAAATGTACACTCTTAAAGGTACTATATGTTCATGGATTGACATCCAACTTATTAGCCAACCAACTTTTGAATCATCATCTGAAGGTGGAGTTTCTTGTTGATAATGACATCAAATCCTAATTAATCTCATGAAAAAGTTATGGTTCTTGCTAAAGAATTTTTGAAAGATAAATTATTTACTTTAGATGTTATTTCATCTTCTACAATAACGTTTTCTGCCTCTCTAGTAGAATCTACTACTCTTTAGAAATACTATTATGGTCACCTATTCGCTATATCTTTGTACTAGATGAGTTTAAAGGGGATGGTACATGGACTTCCCAAGTTGTCTAGTTTCTTGCCCATTTGTCCTAGATGCCTTGTAAGTAAATAAGATAAGGATCCATTCAAGATAAGCACATTTCACACCAAGAAACATTTGGAGCTTGTTCATAATGATCTGAATGTACCATTACCTACTTTGTTTTTTGGATATAATTACCTTCAACTATTCATGGATGACTACTCTCATAATATATGGGTGTTTCTATTGAATTAGAAGAGTAAGGCCCTTCATCATTTCTAGGTCTTGTATCAACATTTTGTGAAGGAGACCATACAACCTCTTCTTCTACTTTTCTTAGATCAGGGGGAATTCACATCAATTTCTTTTTTGGCATTCCTGAACCAATAAGGCATCAAATTTTTTTGACTCCTCCCTATACACCCTAGTAAAATGGCATTATTGAGTGATGCAATCATAAAATAATGGAAATGGCTCGATGCATGCTGTCAATAATAAATTTAGAGAAAAGATATCGAGAAGTAGTCCAGACAATTTTTATTCTTCTCAATAGGGTACCAATGAATATTCTATAGGATAAAACTCTAGAAGAGGTATGGAGTGGTAAAAATACATCAATTTATCATCTATGAGTGTTTATTTGCACAACTTATATGCATGTCCCAGCTCAAAAAGGAAGAAACTCAAGCCAAAAACACTCACCTGCATCCTTTTGGGCTATAACACTACCTCAAAATCTTACCATCTCAAGGATCCTTAGATGAATAAAATCTATGAAAGTAGAGATATGGTTTGTGATTAGTCATCCTTTGACTCAGTAATGTAGAAAGAATAATCAACACCAATCACCTCTCACCAATTACTCTCTGATTTAGATGATGAGGATACTTCTCAAAGAGAAGATGAGTTGAAAGGGGAGATATATGTTAATTTTGGAGAATTAGAAGATGATACTACACATCCATTGGTTAGTTCCTCACATCATTAAGTAGTCCTTCACATCAGTAATAGATTTCCCTTTTGAAGTGGGTATAAAGCACCATCAAATACTCCCATACTTCATCTAGAGTAATAAAGAGGAGTCACACACAAAATGAGGTAAAAGTTTCACTCATAAGTATAGTAGTTGATAGATTTGAATGAAATAATGTTTGAGAAGTAGTAAATAAACCTTAGTGGAAGAAATCTATGGATGTTGAGTATGACTAACTGGTGCAGAATCAAGCTTGGGAGCTTGTCTGTTTACCTATAAGTAATAAACCCATCAGTTGAAAATGGGATTTTAAAATTAAATATAAGGTATACGGATCCATCGATAAGCACAAAGGATGACTTATAGGAAAGGGATATGCTCAGAAAGAAGGCACTGACTATAAAGAGACCTTTGCACCCATTACAAAGATCAATACCATTAGAGGCTTTTTTGCACTGGTAGCACATAATGGATGGAAACTTTAGCACATTGATGTCAAAAGTGATTTCCTAAATGGTGAACTCAAAGAAGAAGTATAAATGACTAAAATAGAAGGATTTATTGATGAAAAACATCATAAAAAGTTATGTCATCTCATTAAATCACTATATGGATTGAAACAAGATCCTAGGGAAAGGCACATCAAGATAGATGATCTCCTTTTGTATTATGGTTTTACTGATATCCCCTCAGAGTCTAACTTATACATAAATAAGGTAGGGACAAAAATCATCAATATTGTTTTGTATGTAGATGATATTGTAATCACTGGAAGTTTAAATGATCAAGTTGATATTGTGAAGAATGACCTCAAAATATCCTTCAAAATGATTGATTTGGGGAATACTGCATTACTATCTTATTTTGGAGATATGGTAGAAATAGAATCACATTTTTATATCCTAGATAAAATATGCCAATATACTCTTGGAAAAATACAGAATGTTAGATTATATACCTCTTTCAACACCAATGGATAAAGGTTTAAAACTCTCTCAATTATATGAATGACATTAAGTGGATGCAACTTTCTATAGATAGATCATTGGGAGTCTCATCTACTTGACCTACACCAGATTGGACATATATCTCTAGATTCATGCAGGAGCTAAAGAAATGTCACTAAGTTGTATCAAAGCATGTTTTGAGATATGTCTAAGGTACACTTGAGTATGGTCTTGAATAAATAAAGAATACTTAATTATTATTATAGGGATACACCAACTCAAAATATGCCAAATTTATTGATGATAGAAAGTCAACATCATGATACATTTTTCACCTCAGATCTAGATTGATCTCATAGATCAATAAGAAGCAAACTATTATTTCTCTCTCATCCACTAAGGCAGAGTATCATGTTGCTTGTATATCTATGTGTGAGGTGATATGGTTACATCACATTTTGGTTGATATGAGAATTAGTGAAGAGAATCCACATATCCTTAATTATAATAATATGAGTGTGTTGAATATTATGAAGAGTCATGTTTTTCATTAAAAAACCAAGCACATTGAGGTTTAATGTCATTACATTCAATACCAAGTCTTAAACTACCACATCCAGCTCTAGTATTACCCAACATATGTACAGATAGCTAATATAATCATCAAATCCCTTGGAAAGGTGAAATTTGAGCTATTTAGGGAGTGCATTTGTAAAAAAAATTAATAAGGGGAGAATGTTAACATAACAAATAGGTTATACTTAACATTATTTTTAGTTTGTTTGGTGTAACCATTTCTATTGAACTAGGATCTCTGATTTGGGTAGTCTATATTTTAGTTTCCTTCCTTCTCAATAGTTTTGTTACCTTACTCGGGTAAATAGTTTTGTATTTATATGATTTGATAAATAATTCAAAAGCATTGCATTATCAGTACTTGAAACATCATAAAGATCAATTAATGGTCAATTAATAGAATTGAATAATTTATGAGATAAAATTAATTTTTTATTCAAGTAAATAAGATGTGAATCATTATCTAAAAAATGGTAGGGGATCATTCATTCAATATGTTGATGCTAGAAACATCCAAAGAGTACTAAATTAATATAGATAATTATTGGACATGATATATTTATACCATAACCAAGGAAATGATATTTAAGTACTATGATGGGACTAGTAGTACAAGGACCCTTAAGTTGAAACAAAAATTGTGGCTTAGAATTGGGCTCATTTCAAGAGATTGCATAATAAGAGTTTTCATGTGAATTATAATTTTGTGTTTATCTTAGCCTACCATCCAAGCTAGGAAGTTTGAGTAAATTATGCCTTTAGTAAAAGAGAATCAAATTAAAAATTAGAATTGATTGAAAGTGAGATATAATCTGTAAATGGAACATATCAAATCTATAAAATGAGGTTACTGATGAATACAATCTAATGTAAATTGATTAAAGGTGATGAATAATTGGGATTCAATTATTAATACATTGATATGGATAGCACTATGTGTAATACAATATGTTTATATGCTTTTGAAGGAGACTTTAAGAATTACAATAATTGTTCAATTTAATCATTTGAAAGATATTTATTTCAATTATTTTCATACAAAAAAAGTTAAGATTCTATTTTGGTTCAATCATCTGTCATTTTTTATTATTGATATAATGTATATTTTTAAATTAATTTAAAATAAAACTTTTATCTATCTTTTTTATTTAATTAAATACTATTATTTTTCCTGCCACACAGAATTAGTAACTGGGTACAAATTATTTTTTATCTTTTGTCTTAGATTAATATTCATTTAATTATCTTATTTAATTTTGATAGAGCCTATAATATTATTGGATATGTATTATATTCATCCATTGTGATCATTTTGGAGTTCTAATTGGATGCATTAGACAACATTTTTTAGTAATGAATATTTATTTTATGTAATTATATTTTTTATTATTTAAATGTGATATAAATAGATATATTCAATGTATGGATGTGTTTTCTTTCAAGAAATACATGTAATTTGTGATTGTAAAATAATCTCCTTTAAGAAATATAAATAAAATTGTATATATAATTTAATATCATTTGTGGTATGAGTTTTAGTTTTTACACTATTACACCATGGCCTCATCATATATCTAATAGAGTTATGAACTACCTTATTTTAGTGAGAGGATTTAAAACTAGATCACTAGATTATAACATTTTTTTTGTGGAAACTTGGGTAATGCCCGAAGTAAATAGGGGTCTTCTTAGGTAGCTTAGATCTAACCCAAACTCAAAACAATTAATAATCAAAGGCTTCAATGGGCCAAGATAATATATATTATTATCAAATAAAAATCTTAAGATAAAATTTGAATATATGAAAAAACCACCTAAATCTTTAGTGCAAAATCAAGTCAATCAATGTTAGTTTTTAGCCATACACAAGGAAATTGGAGATGAGGTGCTTAAAAAATATATATTAGCTACCATTAGATCATATTCAGATGGCGAGAATGAGATTTATGATTTTAAATTAAACCCAAACTTTATAGGGGAGAAATATGACATTTTCTTTAGATTTTTCTTTGTGTAAAACATTTCCTAGACTCATCATAATATTCCAATCTAATGTTCTTTACAAATTTTGCATGCAGTAATAAAAGAAAAAATAGATTGTTAACTCCTCCTCCGTTTGACAAAACTACTCCATTCTTAGATTTCTATCCCATATTCCAATAAGCTCTACTCTGCATTTTATTTTGATTTTTGTTAAACTGGGTGATATTAGTCTTCCCTCATGCTCGAGAAGACTCCCCTATTCCTCTTTGGTTTTTTTTGTGCCTTTTGACTTATAAAATAGGACAAAATAGATATTTGGTACTATGACTTGACCTTACATACAATTATTTGACAATTGTTCCTTTCATATATGAAAAAACCTTCCTCCTCAAATATGTATTCTCTCTTGAAACCATTGATAAAATCATTTAGTAAATAATTCTAAAAATAATAGAATGCCACCCTCAAGGAATTTAAAAATATTATGATGTGGATAGGTTGAAAAATTGAATCAAATCAATAAATAAAGAAAATTTAAAGTATATCGATATTAATGTTCCCCTACATCAAACCTCCCAAGTTGATTGGAGTCAAACCCGTATTCATGAGCATATATTATAATGTTTCGTGTTTAATCCTAATTGGTTATTCTCAACTAACATCAAATATAATGCATTTTTAACAAGCCTATTTTTCTATTTCATGAGGTATTATTTGTATTCAATGCCTGTAGTTTTCTTTGCCATTCTTGAGTCTATAATTGATTCAATTTTGATGGAAAAAATGCCAAACTTTTGGAGGCCATAACTTTTGATTTGTAGTTCTATTTGAGCCCATATTATTGCCAAAATAACCCTCTTAAATAGTTTAGTGTATCTGTAACCCAAATTTTCTATCTATAGACATTTTTGATAATTTTTGAAGGCCATAAATGACCATATAAGGGTCTGAAATTATAGTTTAATATTATTTTTGGTATTTTCCTAAAATTAAAAATTGTATATTTTTGTAACCAAACTTTAAATTTAGTTGATATTAGTCTTATAGGTTAATTATAGTGTTTAGTTTATTTTTGGAGATTTTTAGAATTATGCACACTTTCATGGGAAACATACTAAAAATAGCATATTTTAAAAATGGTGGTTCAAGTTTTATTACAATGAGAGTTCTAAATTTTGCATGTCAAATATAATTTCAAGTTTAGGATTATTTATGCATGGTTTATAATTATTTGAATCATTTCATATAAATAAATATAGCATATTATTTCATAAGCTTTGTCTATTGGTATGTTTTTTTCTTCATAGTAATTAGGTTCATTATTTAGTTTTAGAGCAAGTTCGAATCTTGGAGGTGTAAGAGATGGTGAGAGGAGTATGAGAAATCACTTAAGATAATTAGAATATGCAAGATATTTAGAGGTAATCAGAATAATTAATCAATATTGTTGTAAACCAAAGATAAAGGAGAGAAGAATATGATGTAGATAATGACACATATCATGAAGAGGAAGTTCCTCAAGATGAGGAGCAACAAGAATAACTGCCACTAATGGAAGAGAGGATGGTTGGAGCTTTATATGGAAGGAATGAATGAATCAAGGTTGAAATTTTAAACTATGGAGGAATTTTAAAAATGAAGGAGTTGATAGTTTATATGAATAACATGGATAAGTTTTTTAAATAGTTAACTATGAGAAGACAAGAAGGTAAAGTTTACATGCACAAAATTGAAGGGTCATGCAATGATTTTTTGGGATAATGTTTAGAAATAAATATAAAAAAAGGTAAAGAAAAGATAAAATCATGGACAAATATGGAGAATAATCTGAAGATGAATTTCTTTCTATGTATTATGTATCAACCCTATACAAAAGATTTCAAAATTTTAAGAACAAGGGTCATAGTATACAAGAGTATATGAACAAATTTTATAAGCTATCCATATGAGTAGATCACGATGAAACATAAGAATAGATGGCTATAAGGTATGTAAATGGTTTGAAGATTTATAATCAAAATGAGTTAAGCATGCCTATAATACTTTTCATGGAGGAATCTTATCAATTAGTTTTGAAGGTAGAAGAAAAATAAAATAAACAAAATTTTAGAAGAACATCTATTGGTCCAAGAAGACGAAAATATCCTCTAATAAGGGGTGAGATAGATTTAGTACAAATAGAGGTGGGTTTGATACCACTACAGTAAAATCATCACATGATATATAAAGACAAAAAGATAATAGACAATGATATCAATACCAATAAAGTGGAAGAGGATTTTAGATAGGATGAAGCTATGGTGGTGGTAGAGGATGGTTTCCAAATCAATAGAGGGATTATGTTTGTTACAAATGTGGATAAGAAGTAAATATATAATTTAAGTTTTCACACTACTAAGATCAAGAAAGGAGGTAAGAGGATCATGCAAGAGTGATTTTAGTTGAAGTTGAAACAAAAGAGTAAAATATTAAAGTTACAACCACATATGTTGGAGAAAATATCATGATGATAAAACTTATGATTGCTCCAAGGAAATAACATGTACAAAATAAAAAAGGTGGTGATGCATGGATATGAACAAACATATTTTGAACAAGGTGTAATTTGGGAGGTAATATATGCAAAGTAATTATATATGGTGGTAGCTGTTAAAATTTGGTTTCTAAGGGTATGATTGAGAAACTAGGTTTGTAGTGTGAAAATCATCTTAATCTTTATCTAATTTCATGGTTTAATAAAAGTAATGAAGTTAAATTAGATAAAAGGTTCTTAATCAATTTTTCTATAAGTAAAACATACAAGGATGAAATATGGTGTGATGTTATACTAATGGATGTATGCCATGTATTATTAGGAAGATCATGGTAATTTGATAGAAAATAAATTCATGATGGATCAAATAACACATGTAGTCTCTGGAAAGGTGGTATGAAGATAGTTTTGTTAATTCGTAAATAATAAGGGTGAGCTGAAAACATGTTGATTTTAAAATAATTTATCAAAGACATAAAGATGATAGGTTATTATTATGCATTAGTAGAAAAAAAGAATCCATAAAAGTATTTCACGTATAATTAGAAACAATAATAATGTTGAAACAATATGTAGATGTTATAATTGATGACTTACCAGATGGTTTACCATCAAAGAGATATATTTAGCATCATATTGATTTGATTCAAATATTAAATCTACGTAATCAAATAATGTATAAGATGAGTCTAATATAACATATATAATTAAATAAATATGTTACTAGATTGGTGAGGAAAGGTATAGTAAGGGAGAGCATGATTCTGTGCAAAACACCAACGTTGCTAACTCTAAATAAATATGGAGGGTGGAGGATGTGTGTAGATAGTAGACTAATCAATAAAATTAAAATCAAGAATACATTTATTATACCTCATTTAGATGATATGATAGATGTTGTTGTAGGAGAAAAATATTTTAGCAAGATTCATCTAAGGCGTGGACGCTATCATATTCAAATTGATGAAGCAGATGAATGAAAAAAAACATTCAAGACTATATATAGTTTACGTAAATGGATGGTGATGCCATCAAGATTACATAATGCACCTAGAAAATATATGAGGTTGATGAACATAGTACTACAAGAACATAGTGTTAAGTTTTTGGAGGTTTATTTTGATGATATTTTAATACTCAATAAGACTAAATAAGAGTACTTACAACATTTCAAAATTGTATTAGAATTATTTAGAAAAGAGGAAATCTATACGAATTTGAAGAACTACAATTTTATGAAAAATAATCTTGTAATTTAGGATTTGTAGTGTAAACAGATGGTGTAAGAATGGATGAATAAAAATTAAAAGCAATTGTTGAGTGTAATTATATAAAAAACCTATTTTAGCATTACTATATTTTAACAAAGTGTTTGAGTCTAATTGTGATGTTCTGTTTGTGGGAATTAGGGTTGTGTTGAGTCAATAAGGGAAGATAGTCACATATTTTAGTGAGAAATTGATTGTGGTAACAAGAAAGTATTATTTATATGATGTTGAATTTTATGCCATTCTACAAGCATTAATACATTGGAGGCATTACCTAGTTCCTAAGGAGTTTATATTATTTATTGGTCATGAGGATTTGAAGTATGTAAACACTAAAAATAAGTTAAATAGTAGGCATGAAAAATGGGTGTCTTTCTTATAAGGTTATACATTTGCATTGAAGCACAAAATAGGAAAATAGAATCAAGTAGTTGATGATTTGAGGAGAGTGAGGTTGATAACTACTATGGTGAGTGAAGTAGCTAGATTTAAATTTATTATAGAAACATATAATACTAATCCAAATTTTGGCAAAATAGTTAACTAATGTAGGAATCCATTGACAGGTCATACAATAATTTTTTTGATGAGTATATTGTGTAGAATGGTTATTTCTTGAAAGGGAAATAATTATGTATTCCAATTGGGTCTCTAAAAGACAATATTATAAGATAATTGCATAGTGGTGGTTTGGATAGACATTTTGGTAAGATAAAGACAACAACTTTCATGAAGGAAAGGTATTTTTAGCCAAAGATGAAGCGACATGTTCAAAGATATGTTTGAAGATGTTGAATATGTTAGGTGAAAAAAAGACATGCACAAAATATAGTGATGTACATGCCATTAATAATTCCAAGAGGACTATGGATAGATTTAAGTATAGATTTTATGTTGGGAATATACAACTAAGAGAGGAAAATATTCAATTTTTGTTTTTGTAGATAGGTTTTATGAGATGGTTCATTTTATTGCATGTAAGAAAACCAATGATGACACTAGTGTTACATAAAAGTTTTGAAGGATATTGTGAGATTGCATGGTGTTCTAAAAACCATTCCATCATATATGAACTCAAAATTTCTAAGTAATTTTTAGAATAATTTATGGAGGAAGATGGAGGTTAATCTACAATTCAATAGTGTATACCACCAATAAAATAATGAATTGATAAATGTTATAAAGATGAGACTGGAAAATTTAATGAAATGCATAATTGGAGAGAAGCCAAAGCAATGAGACATGAATTTAGTGCAAGATGAGTTTACGTATAATAGTTCAGTGAGTAGATCAAAAATAAACTCATCATTTAATATTTTTTATGAGATAAATTATATGAATCTTTTTTATTTCATATAATTACCAATTACAGGACAAGTTAGTGATGATGCAGAAGCATTTGTAGAACATATGCAACAAGTACAAGAAGTAAGAAGAAATTTGTAAAAAAGTAATGAAAAGTATAAATAAACATCAAATGTCAGAAGAATATTAAAAGTATTTGAATAAGTATAATTAATGATTGTTTACTTTAATAAAGATATATTTTTGAAAGGCAGAAATAACAAGTTTAAGTACAAGAAAATAGGACCATGAAAAATCGTGAAAAAATTCAATGAAAATGGTTATAAGGTGAGTTTATGACAATTTAGTTATATATATTTAGTGTTTTAAATTTTAAATTTATATTATTTCTATAGATAATACAGTAAAGGTGAATAATATGAATAATTATATTGGCAATAATGGGGGCCAAAGAAGAAGAAAGAAAAGATAGTGCAGGTTTTGGATACAAAGACAATAAACATAAGGTAAGGAAGTTATGATAGGTATTTGGTATATTGGAAAGGATTACAACAAGAATACAACACTTGGATTAAATAATGATATCTAATGAATATTGATAAGAATAAATGGAAGTAGTACAAGTAGAGTAACTTGTAGGAGCTGAGTTATTTTCAACCATAGAAGAATGATTGAAAAAGAGGATAAAATTATAGAGGCCATACATTTTGATTCATATCTCTATTTGATCCCATATTCAATACAAAATAACTATATCAAAATTTTTGGTGTAGCCATAACCTAGTTTGTCTAGTTGTGGTTATTTTTGATATTTTTTTGGAGGCCATACATGACCATCTTAGAGTCCAAAATGACACTTTAATATTTTTTGTGATATTTATTTTCTAGATTATAAATTTATATATATTTTTAATTGGACTTAAAATTTAATTTGTATTCATATTATAGGTTAATTTTAGTGTTTAATTTATTTTTGCATATTTTTAGAGCTAGATACACTTGCGTGCAAAACTCACTAAAAATTACTGCTAAAAATAATTGGTTGAGTTTTATTATTTTTAGAGTTCTAAACTTTGCATGTCAACTCCAATATTGAGTTAATTTTTATTTATACATGGTTTATAATTATTTTGAATCATTGAATATGAATTAATACATGATATTGTTTTAGAATCTTTCCCTATTCGTATTATCTTATCTTGATAGTGATTTTGTTTATTAAATTTCCTCACCTTCCTTCTTGGGAATATAATATTTCTATCACTACATATAGACTTCATATTATTCACCATATTCTAATCCCTCTCCTTCATGATATGCATACAAGTGTGAGACATCAAACATTAGAGATGTTTTCAATTCAACAAGTAGCTATATTTTGTATACATTTGGTGAGAACTTTTTTATACTATTTTAACTCTTGAACTTATTCAAATTTGGCTTGTTGTAATTCTTACTTGGGAATCTCTCTTTTCTAGGATGAGAAAGGAATAATTCATCTACTTCAAAATCATTTCCCCTTCTCTTAATATTTACATGTCCCTTATAGACTTGGCCACTATGCTCAATATTTTACCTTAATTTCTTATGCAACCCTCACATGTATTCATAAAAATATTCACCCTAAGCTCTCTTCAAGTGACATTTAAAAATAATAACATATATTAGTTATTAAATACCTCTTGGGTTGTACCCATACACATTTCAAAATAATTTTTTTCCTATGCATATATTCATAGAATCATTTTTTACAACTTTTCCTTGTGGTAACACCAAATCCCATTACTTTGGTTTATCATCAAACAAACATTTTTGCAAGTTGTCTAAAATTTTATTGACAACTTCAATTTGTCCATCACTTTATGGGTGATACATAGAGTGTAACTTCAAATTTGTATTTAGATTTTGTCAAATATTTATTGAATAATGGCCCATAAATTTTGTGTTATAGTCTGAAACCATGTTTTTAGGTAATCTATGTATATCCTAATGACCTCCTACAGGAATAAATTAGAATCTTGTGTAGCATCATTGGTATTTTCAAAATCTATGAAATATGAATTTTTTGATAATATACCAATAATAAAAAATATGGAATAATTACATTTTTGAGTCTTAGGTAATCCAAGCACAAAGTCCATTTTACATCATCCCATGCCTTTTTAAGTGTCATAAGTAGTTAATAAATTCATGTGTTTGTACTTATTCCTTTGGCATGTTGACAAATTATGTAGCCTTGAACAATTTTTTTGACTTCAATTCCCATCATTCGATGGTGGTACCTATTTGTGACTAACATGCCCCTGTATATTTTTAAAAATTGGAGACCCACTTGATCAATAAGAATTTTGTTTATCATACCTTCAGAGTAATAAAAAACTAGTTTGGTTCCCATTTTTAATTTATGATTTTGAATTTTCTCACATAAATATCTATATGGACCCCTTTATGTTAAGATTTACTTTAGATATTAAAATATCTTTGCATATTATTTCAAAATATTGACATCTTTAAAAAAAAATTATTTATTTATTTTACTTTTGGTGTTATCTTTAGTGTTATATATGTAGGAATTTATGGACTTATTTGATAAAAATCTTATCCTCTACAGACTTTATTCCCATGCACTAAGCTTTACCACTATGTCAAATGTAGCTAGATTATAAATCCATAAATTTCATAATTTTGCATCTATCTCAATTCCCTTACATTTCACTCTTTATATTTATGTCTTTGTTTTTTAATAGAAATAAGACACTTATGTTAGTCTATTGAGCGTATGAAATTTCATAAAATGTGACTCCAAGTCAATCATATTTTTTTTAAATCACGATCTTTTTCATTACAAACCATAAAAGAATCATATTTCCTTACATCAAGCTTAAGAACTCCATGACTCCAAGCTACCTTTAGAATTTTTTGTTTAATACTCATTGAGCCTCACAGCCTTGTGCCACTATGCAAGATAAAAATAACTATATGAATTTTATAATGACTTTATATATTACCATCATTTGATTCAATTATAAAATGAATTATTATATTATAAAACTCTAAGTCAATAGGATTATGATACATGTCATCATATGGTTGGCCATTCATTAAAACACATTAAAAATTAATTTTGTAAGGCCTATACTACTCTTAATAAATTTCAATGTACAACTTGTTACATTTTCTAGGGTCATGTAGTGGAGAAGTGACAATGATATAATGTAGTAATTTCAAACAACTCCATCTGGTTAATCCAATGTGGAGATGTTACATTTACATTTTAACTAAGCATGAAATACATAGATTAAAAGTGGTTACTTCATACTTAATATGAGCTACATTAGTTGATATCCATGTGGTAAAAAGGAGTCTAATGTGCATACACTTGTACTTTTACTATCATATTTCAAATCCTCATGCATTCCAAATAAAATAAGATAATTAAGTTCAATGTCCCTTGTAACTTTAAATTTTCATGATGGTTACATGTAGATACACCATATTCATTTTTAAAATAAACCCATGAAAAAAAGGAAAAAATAATTCTCAATGAGTTAGAGTGTATAACTAAGTGACAAAAGACCATATTTATAAGAAATATGCATGAATGATATGACTAAAACTGTCACTCTAGATTTAAATGACAAATTAATAAAACATTGAGTATTATTAATCAAATTTGTTTTTTTTGTATAACAGTTTTGAAAGGGAAAAGCTTAATTTATTAAAAAATAATCCAAATACCTCCAAGATAAACATATTAATACATAGTCAACTACAAATATATTGAGGATTCAAAGTATTGGGCATAACACATAGAATTAAAAAATGGCTTCATCTAACTCATATTTTGGTATGTCCCATGTATACGTAGATTCATTCTTTAGTGAATGTGTCATCTGATTCAAGCACTAGAGCACAATTTTGAAATTAATTATAGACAATGAGGGTCCCTCAAAATATGGTATACACTATTGAGAGGATCTAGTCACTATTCAAAGTTTAGGTTTACATCAAGCAACCACTAAGCCAAAAATATAACCATGTATATACCTATTTTATAATGCTTACTAGGGCTATGTATAAGGAGGACATGGTTTTTCTCCCTTAATGATAAAAATACAAATATCATTTCTAGTAGGGATGGATTTGCTTAATAATAATTATTTAAAATAAGTTTTTAAGGATTGGTTCAAAAATCCATACAATTGAACATGTAGGAAATATATTGATAATTTCCATATAAAGTTTTTCATAACAGGTGTTAGAATTATAATTGAATTTATGAATCAAATCTAAAGAGTTTCTGACATTGTACATGTAAATAATATTTGGGTTCCACTACTTTCTAAAATCATATATTATAAATGGGTTGCTTCCGTATGGAAAATAATTTAATATAATGTAAGATAACAAGTAATGGAGATAAGATAGGGGAAATGTTCTTGCATAATATATTTTATTATATATTCTACTAGTCAGTGAAATTTGAGCTTTAATAATTCCCAATACATTTACCATATCTACGGGGCCTATTGATAAGAAATTTATCAAAACTATATGTTTAAGTAGTCTAATTTCTTCAAGGATATATGCAATCTTTTCTATCTTTTTGTATTTTGGTCAATTAATGACACACAAAATACTAATATCTATGAATAAATGAGAATATCAATTTTAAATATTAAGGCATATTAGTATTATATAGATTGTATAGTAATAAGAACTAAAAGACTTCTAGTGTCGCCTCTCATGTTCCCCTAATCTATGCCAGATAAGCTAGTAAATCAGGAAGTAACATACCAATTTTTTGTTGGAATTAGTTATATTTGAAAATAAAAATAGTAATCTTCATGATCTCCCACACCCCTTGGGAAAGGGAGGATTATTTGAAAATGTTTTCAACTATTTAGACACTAGTAGCATATTGGTCATTCTTCAATTTGGATGACCATGAATTAGGGTGTGGGATCTAGTGTGTAATACGATATGAATTTATATGCACTGAAAAGAAAATTAACTTGGGTATATAATAAAAATCCTCATACCCATGATAACATATACATAAATACATAAAATGACAAGGAGGTCACTAAAATGAGGAGTGTTGTAGGCATGGTAAGATAATAAACTCAAGAAACCAAGTCTTAAGGTATAGAGGATATGAAATATGCTCCATATTATTCTAAGAGCTCACCACAAATTTAAACTTATATCTTAAAATAAAAAATCTATAATGGATTATTTAATCATCAAAATCTCCAAGGATAATTCCTCTTGAAAAATAACCTTCTTGGTCATATCCTATTGTTATAATTTTATAGCCCACATACTACTGCTCAAATTTTCCCACAAAAAGACACAAATGAACCACTATAAACTCCTATTTATTTTCCTCCAAGTTTTTAAAGCTTTCATATCCCTTATGTTTTTAAGTTTTAGTCTCCATTAAAGGAAAGAACAACAACATTTGAAACCAATGTTTCAATATGTGAACTTGTAGTTTTTGTTCTCAATTATTATGTGAGAAGAGTTCCTCAAATCACCTAGTTATACACTATAAACATATTCTAAGGAAATAGATGAAAATTTTCAATATTCAACATTTTCCATAATGAGCCAAACAAGGAAAATTACTCATCCAAAATTTGGTCCATTTTCTAGTATGTCATCCACAACATCTCCTTCAATGGTAACCTTGGTAAATTTGGATAGACAAGTCCCTCTAAATTTGTAGACATTAAAACTGAAAATTTGTATCATCTTAGTCTTGTATATTTGAAAAATACCAATAAAAACATGACCCTCTAGTTTTATAACCTCTCGTTATCGAAAGGCTCACATTCGACTTCTCACTGTGCCTAAATAATTATGTTATAATATGTCCCATAACATTCTAATGATAGGGGTCACCTATATACTATAGAAACCTCAAAAATTGATAAATATCCTTCACTATGAGTTATAAATGAATCCTTATTTTCTATCCTTATAGACACTAGTAGCCATAAATAGACACTAGTGTCAATGCGAGTATCCATATCTTTATTTAGTGTCTAGTACTAAAAAATAATGTAAATAATAAACTATACAAATCCTATAGGTCAACCTATTTTCATTATTTAACCTTACCATGAAATATTTTCAAAATGTGTTGTATAAATATAAGTATAATCCTTCTTAGTGTTAATCTTTAAAATAACAACAAAGCACCCATTGAGTCTCATTAAATCAATCATAAAACTATTTTATTCTAGACTATTTGTCCCCATTTTTGTAACAGTTATAGGAGTAGTCATAAAAAAGGTTAGAATTATTCTAATAATAACCCATACATGGTATTTTTAAATTTATAATATAGATCACCGCATGCATCTACATATAGCATATTACAACAATGTTCACACATACTACCACACATAGAGTAGAACTACATAAGTTTGAGGCCTTCCTTAGAGAATCGGCTATATAGGCAATTCTCATTGAGAGAGGTGTATTTGAGGTTAAATCAACACCATGAACCCCATAGCCCATTTATTTTCAAAACTCATTATAAGGGTGAAGAACGGTATAGAGCTACGTTTTTATCAATACAAAAAGAGTGATAACCTATATTCTAGATCTAAAGACATCATCATAAAGATCAAATAAAACCTATAACTATGAATTTTGTCCCATTGAGACCCAATGTAGTTTATGTACAGGATAATAACATCATAATATATATAATATAATCAATGATAGTCCCAAGGTTGATGGTAGTGTACACAGAAATAGAAATCATATTTCGAAAATCTGTTGACTTTTCTAGAATATTGATTCTACATACATTTATTTATGTCCAACCTAGATCTACTTGAGCATAGTTTACCTAAATAAGTCTCATTTCCCTTTTATATTTAAATCAATTAAATATATTTATAATTTTGGTAATTTATATATTTATCATGTCTTAGTTTTACAATTCAAAATATTCATGTATCTGAGTTTTTAATTAATTTTCATGTTATAGATTAGTATATCACCCTTGTAATTAAGTTACGTCTATATTGTTATCCCTATCCCACACTTCTAAATTTAGAGTTAAATGTTTGGTGAGCCTGACCACTATGTATTTCCATTTAACTCTTAGCTTGCTATAGGGTTTTCAGTTATCTATGGTTTGTAATTTCAATAACTATAGATATGAGCTTTTCAATATCTTGTGGTAGTTATACTTACATTTAACAGATATGTAAAATTTTAACAAATATCATTTCTAAATGAAATATAATGAAGCTTTAGTCAACCACAAATATACATAAAAAATTGATTATTGTGTTATTATAGGTTAGCCAAGAATAAATCAATAACCATGCTAGGGCTAGTATATCCACATCTAATAATGGTGAAACCTTAGATGGACCAATTATTATTACTTCCTCTATAGGAAAAATTAATTCTTTAACTCAAATACTAGCTTCAATTCCCACATCAACACCAGTGGTGTTTTCCTCTCCTTTGGTGTTTTCTTAAATCTCAAATCCTAATTCCAGTGGATCTACAATGCAAACTCTTTTCCAAGTTATAAAAAATTAGAGGCTAAAGTTAACAACATTGAATAGAATTATTTGAAATCAACTCATGTTATTGATTCAAAATATGTATTACATAATCCTCTAGAGCTTGGGATGTCTTTTCACTCTTTCCCACCTAGTTTTGTTCTACCCAAGTTCACATTTTATGGTGGTAAGGGTTATCATAAAAAAAACTATATGATCTTCCTATGAATCATGCCTTCATTGTGCTTCAAATAATAAACTTTTGACCATATTATTTACAAGGATCCTCAAGGACTATGCATTAGTATGGTTTTGACTTACTACTCCAATTAGTGAAATCAATCAAACTAATAACCGATTAGTTTATAGAACATTTATCCATCAATGTCATTGATAATATGTCATATGTGTAAATTGAAATATCAAACCAGGAACCAATGACCCTGTCAATGAATATGTCATGAGGTATAAAAAAATGTTAACCAAAATGAAAAATTCAATGGTAGATAGAGAGCTTCAATACATCATTAAGAAATTTTTTCTTGCTCCATTACATGAGTCTATTTTTATAATAAGTTTAAATCTTTTGATGAATTATGACGTATTATCTAAGATCATGAAATGAAACTTATTTCTATGAAAAAGATCAAGTATGTATCAAACACATTGACTACATCTTTTATCAAGATTAAGATCAAATTAAGATAGAAGGTGAAACCTATGTGACCTAAAAATTAAAAAAATATATGGTTAATGCAATGTCACATACACGTAATCACATCATCATATCAATGTACCTAAGTGAAAATTTAATTGATTCCCTAAGTCGATAGTTTCTCTACTTAATAAGCTTCTCGAGTGTCATCTCATATATCTCCCTCTTCATATAGAGGTTGATATGAATCAACCTATACCAAAAGGATACAATGATAATGTGTATTTTTAATATCACCAAGGACCTATGCATTCTATAAACACATGTTATACATTATGTCATGATATCCAAGACCTTATGGATAACTAATAGATCACCTTTGATGATCCTCCTAAAGATTCAAGTTCACAATTTGATGATAATAAAAACCAAAAGATATGTAACAATATTTTGCATGATCATTCTAATAAAGACGTAGAAGTGAAAATGGCATATCACATAGGCATCCTCCTCCACAGCATTATGGTTACCCTATAGATGGGATTATTAAAACTTATATAGGAAAAACACCTCTTAAGGTTCAAATATCTTATATTTCATTTGATGATAGTGAAATTATATATGATATCACATATCTTCATTTATTATATTCATTTGAGCATACCTTGATCAGTAGCATATGCATAGTGTTATCATTGATAATGGTTCAAGTGATAAAATATGTACCATGACATTACTTATACATGATGATTTATTCTCTTTGACCAAAATGGTTATATAATTTGATGTGACATCACAAAATGTTATTGGTGAGATTGACTTAAATTTATAGTTTTGTCCAGAAGATTTGGTTACTACCTTTTGAATTATACCATACATGAGATTATTTGATATGTTATTTGGATGACCTTGGGTACATAAACATTTTCTAGTACCTTCCATAGTACAATGTTTATTAAATACATTGATACCAATAAGGTAGTCATAGTTTCTATAGTTTCATATGAAAATCCACTTGAATAATATAACTTTATTCCCAAACAACTAATCATAAAACATACTAAATTTAATCATCCATAAAACAGTAAGTAACATGAAATACCCTTTCTTATGTAGCCTATACTTGAGAGACCTTTTCACCAAATATATAGAATGGAATACATGAAATCCTCATCTACTCCTACACAACATACTCAATTACCTATAGAAAATAAAAATACTCTAATTATTGATAGTCCAAAGAAAAAAATATCACTAAAAAATGGGTTCCATGAACCACTACTTCTACTACTATTGATTCATGACCACATAGTCCTATGAGGCATACATATAATATAATCAACTCTACAAATCGAAATATAACACTATACATGCTCATTAGTAGTATCACTAGTATGATTAACCATTTTATGAGTATAGATCACCTTATGAGTATATGGGATAATTGTCTAGCCCTTACTTTATAAAATTTTCAAAAATCCAAAAAATATATATATTTAAGAAAATACAAAAATAGTCAACACTATAATGTTTACTAGCTCCTTGGCATATATGTTGTTTGTTTCATGTTAGTAGATAGTATATCATTTAATTTATATACACAAATATGCTTTACTCATCCTTGAGTGTGATACATGCATACCAAAACCACATGATATATGCACATATATATGTTTTACCTATCCTCTACCCTCATCATACATTATTTTGAAGGAATATGCTTTACTGATCATGCTTGATGCAAGGTACATATCCTTTTATATCATTTATACATTATCATGTTTGAGCTTATATATGAACTCTTACACATGTTTATATCCATGCTCATATCTTTCACAGTGTACTTGATATGCTATGTTATATGACATATTTTGATAACATATATATTCAATAAATAGTATGATATGATTATGTTGGTTTATTGAACTTTATTACCTACTTCAGTGTATTTCTTGATTGCTATTATCTTGCTTATGCAGTGTTTGAATTTGTTCCTTGCCTATTGGCCATATGCCATTATATGTTGTTTGGATATTTGAATATGTCATTCTATGGTAGTTAAACATTTGAATATGTAATTTCATTTAAATTATGTTCCATTTGAATATGTCACTTGTATGAGGTCCTCTTGTGCCATTTTATTTGCATTACATTCAGTGTTTTTATGTGTGTGCTCAATTGTTTGTTGAGATTGTATTGTTAGTCTCTAGATATTTTCATGATCATTATCATTAATCTTAGGGATTGATGTGATAAAACACCACAATATTCACTAACATATCTACTTAGACATTCTACTTCTATATGCTACATGATTCATGAATAGATTATATAGTCACCTTATCTTTTTGAGGTAAGTTACCTGCCATATTCTATTTCCCTTAACTCAAAAGGGGAGGGTGGTGGTGGAGGGTGAGTGATGTTATGGGTGAGGGGTGAAATATAAGTGCATGAATGTAATAAAGGCATGACCTCTACATTTACACAATTCCTATAATCTAATGGGGGTATGTCACAAAGACATTACCTCCACACTTACACAATATCTAATCTAGCTGGATGAGTCCTATATACACTTGGTTTATAATCTAATTCATTCCAAATATTTTTAACAAATTTCAAACCATGTTTTTCATATTTTGACACACAATTTTAGACATGTATATCCCATTATATTGCAACAAATTTTTTAAATCTACCAATTATATGTCTAGAGTACTATTACTAGGAAGCATTGATTATACCAGGAAGTATTGTTATTGAACCTTATATCTTAAATATTTGGTTTTGTGTATAGGTTTAATTTATTAAATAATTAAACCTAATTAAATTTATACGATGGGTTGATTAAATCAATCAACCTCACTATATTATATATATTCACACTTGAGTTGTGTGATTGAGATTTAGTGAGCTTAATGGTCATGTCGTAACTCATCCTTACACAAAATTGGAGGAATTATACCTTCTAATATCCATATTAAAATAACCAAGGTTTAGGTATGAACCTCTCTCAGCTCCAATTCTTCATAAGGAATCATATTTACTAATAAAAATATAAAAGGGAGAACATGGTTGCATCAACACATACGTGTAATCCATCCTTACTCTCATTCCTATCAATAATTTAGATTATTTTTAATTATAAACTATATGAAATAATTATACTATAACATGCTCTTGGTCATATGTTATACACTAAAAAACACTTAAAGTGTGCTAAAAAAACAAGGTGGATTGTACACACCAAGGTGTGCATTTATTTCCTTTAACCTAGTAATTTCATCTTTATGCATCACTAGATTAAAAGAGGGGAATGTAGATACTAAAATTGAATATTTATAGCAACCCATTATTATACATTTTATAAATACCAATAATGGCTCTACCCTTCAGTTATGGACCTTCCCACCAAAAAAAATCTTGCATTTTCCATCTCGCTATGCCTAAATGATTAGTTTATAATAGTAAACATATTATTATGACCCTAATAACCTATACACTATAGAAAGATCAAAAATTTGTATATATCCTTCATTGTGAGTTATATATCCATACCTATTTTATATCCTTCTGGACATTATTAACCATAGAGGGAAACAAGCATCAGTGCTATTGTCCATATCCTTATTTTATATCCAATAGAAAAACCTCATCTAAATTATAAACTATTTAAAACATATTATATACATAACATTGACACATGAACCTTTGATGCCCCCTTGATAGAGTGGGTATAAAAAAGTGTCATTGAATAGACCCTCAAAACTAAGGAAATGACATGGTCTAATGGAAATAGAGGTCTAGATAATCAATTTCCCTAACATAGGTGGTTTCAATCATTGGCATGGTAAATTTCCCTTCTATCGTAGATTGATCATTTTATAAAATTGATTGGTCAAAATAATTGGAAATCGTAACATAAGGATGTAACCTACTATATAGATTAAATATGAGTAGGCATAAACATAGGTATGTTGATATAATGAAATTTAAAGTACTAAACAAGCCAAAAAAAAAAAGAACATGAGGATGTATAAATTGATTAAAGAGATGATTGGAAGACAATAATGGGGATTGAAGAAATAGATGAATAATAATGAGAATAATAATTTAACAATGTGGATGATTCAGTTGTACCTACCAATGCGGATATGTTCATCCTTATTAACATTGTTACAAATATAATTCTCAATTGATTTTTATTTGATCAAATAATAAGGGATAATTACCAAAGTAAAAAAGGGAAATTATCTCATCACCATTTATTTTTAGACTATCTATCTATTATTTAATGTAGCACCTGATGGTATACACCATGATATAAAACATTGTGATGACCTAGTCATAACATACATAAGTAATGACTCCAAATCCAATATATAATTGAAAACACTACCCTAATGATATAAACCATGATGATAATGTTGATGTATAAATATGGATGGACTCAATTACAATGATAAAGTATCCACTCCATGAACACTTATGCATTGAGTCAATGTGACAAGGAAAGAAAATAAACAGGCAAACAAACAAATAAATAACTAAGAAAATAAACACACACATATTGATTATAAAACAAATAGAGAACATCATATCATTATCCAATTTAATACCTATATGTAAAGGCTCAATGGTATAATAAATATATGGTTCCCGTAATCATGATTATATATAAAGGAACATAATGTATGAATACGATATCCCAATATAAGTTATACGCTTTAATTTTCCATAACATCGTAAAGGTATGAGCTTGGCCTAAAAGTGGGAAACAGATGGTGCCCTAAATCAAGGATACATCCAAAGAGAAAGACACAAATCCAATAATACTTACCTAAAATTAAGAATTGGAACCGACCATGAATTTACCTATATAAATAATAATTGGTAAGGACACATCCTAATGGTTTCTAAAATAATCGATTAAGGATTAAGGTTCCCCAAAGAGAGAAAATTGAGGATTGTTGACTAGGTTTAGGACAAGATAAATGTGTTTCGATTTTATGGCTTAATATCTCTCTAAGAGAGTGCGATCCATTTTCAAATGTTTATGTTTTTGTGGGTTTATATCTTGTATGGAGATTTGAATCCTTTTCTAATTTATACGATTTTGTGTCTTTATATCTCTTAGGGAGATTGGAAGCCTTTTCTAATTTTTAGATATTTTGATTATTTTGAATGTTTTCTTAAAAATTTGGGTATCTTAACTCAATAGAGATTTATGGGGTACAAAATAGTGTAAACTCACCAAACTATGAAATCATGTCTTGGATATTAGTAAATTGTAATAATAAGATATAGTAATCCCACATTCATTGGGATTAGGGACTACTAACAAATAAGGTAGGATAAATACAAACCCACAACAAAGCTAAGCACCATAAATTATATTTGATGGATTTGAGCTAAAGTAAGGATTCCTTCACGAGGAGGTTAGGTATTCTTAAATTATGTGAGGGTATAAGTGAAGTGGTATCATTTATTGCTATGCATTTAGATTTAAGAGATGGATGTCAATATAGATATATAGAGATTTTTTGACAAAACATCATCATCATTACAATCCAAGTTTTATGGGTTGAAGGTGAGTAGAGACTCACAAATATTTTATTTAAATGTTTTTCAAATTCTATTTGGTAAAATACCATCATCAAGGCTATATGTAGTGCATAGAATGTTCCAAATTCAAGAGCTACAGATCCTTTCTTTGAAAAAGGTTATTTCTATATCTTATCTCCCTGGAGCTTGGTACCAATTATTTATTGGAGGATTAGTGGAGGATATGATAAAGATGTAATATGTATGTACAAATCCATCAATCACACAAGGACCTCAAGATTCAATTATATTATTAGAAGGAAACTCTTTACTGCAGATTATAGTATAGATATGTATATGGTGCATACCATCATGATGATGTACAAGAGAGTAAAATATATTATTGGGAAGTGACATATTGTAATAAGGATGATCATAACATGATTGGATAAATAACAAGAGTATAACCACTCATAACTATTATTTTCAAGATGACCATTTGAATGAGGGTTACATGTCACATTGATTATTGAGTGGACATAACCTTTAAGGGTGGTGTGACTAATCTATAGACTCCATGATGTGACAACACCTATTCAGTTGGTAGAGTATATGGTATGTAGTTTAGGAATAGTAGATATTTGGTATATATAACCTATCAACCAGAGACTAAGTGTGTAATGTGCTTTATCTAATTATGTGCTTCATACCATAAGTGATTTTTTCAAGGTCTTGAAATAAAAGGGAATCATGAAGGTTGAAAATTGCATAAAATAGAATCAATGGTAATGAAGGTGGAGATGATCAATAACCACCTCCTCCTACTATGATCTATGACCTGAACATGTAGATATTTCAAAATTTTCACTAAGTGATGTACCTGATAGAATAAATATTGTGAAAATAATAATTGATGGAGCCTTAACTTTAACCTCAACCCCCACCTCATTAAAGAAGGTTCAAGGTTTACTATATAGGATACTAAGTAGGGGAGCATAACATGATGCCTAAGAAAATGAATGGAAATAAAGATGTCATGGAGGATATCCTCACTATCTACTAAGATGTATGATAATGTGATGATAGACGTTGCTCATGTAAGCTCATCATAATGAGTAAATAAATGTAAGGGTTGTGTCAGTAGAGAATGGTGTGAAAAAAAGAGTGGGGTACTAGATTAATCTTCGAATGACTAACATAGATAACAGGAGTAGAATGCATCTACCAATATCAACTAATGTGGTGAGAAATTTCAATTAGGTAGCATAGCCTATAGTTGCACATGGATAGTATGTGGAAAATGGATGTGCAAGCCAAAAAATCCTAAGGAGGAATGTATCTGATGTCATTTTAATAAGAAACCAATAAAAAGGATGGTTTGAATTTAATCTAGTATTTTTAAATAAACATCCTGATGTTGAGATAGTGACTAGACCCATACGTAATGCTTAAGGAGGTAAGAGATCGATTGACCACTTACTGTGGACACTTGTATGCCATTAGGCAATATGAGACTTTAATTATTTGTCATTATTTTTAATAGTTCCTTGTGTATAAATTAGCTTGTATACGTCATGTGATGCAACAAAATTAAATTAAAAAAAGATCATTTTTTTGGCACAAAACTTTAGCTATTTATATCTCTATAATTATGGTTTGGTTTAAGCATAAAGAACTAAACCTAAATGAAATTATAGACAATGTAGGATCAATAGATGAGTGATAAAATACCAAGTGTAAAATGCAATAGACCAAGATGAGGATAAAACACAAATACTAACAACTCAATTGCAAGATATAAAGAATCAAGACTTAAATAAAAAAACATATTATGTGAAAAGAAAATGTAACCAAATAAAACAAAAGTAAAAAGAACATTAAAAAAAACAAGAAAAAACATCACAAAACACACAACAAAGATGCAATGAATAAACTAATTGATGAAACTATTTGTGCATATATAATATAAGTGTTAAACTTGGTAAAAGGTTTCCCCTAGGATATAGGGAATAGTGACATAGCTATAGAAGTACGATAATAGAAAAGGGAAATAGAAGAGTAAGGAATGTGTGTTTGAGCTGAATCTAAATTCCCTAGGCAAGTGGATATTGCCTATATAGTCATATGAACATCATGTCCAACATGGACTCTAGGTCAAATGTAGTTCTCCTAGGAATTGGAAAGACAAGAAAATTGATGATATGTAAAAGAGTTTGATTGTAGTGGAAAATATGAGTAGGATCACAAAATGAAAAGTGTGTGAAATAAATTGATTTTTGCTATGAACTATGAGAGCATCAAGAAAAGTGACTCACAAAATGTTGAGAGTATGGTTTAGGTTAAAATTATGAGAACAGATAAAAGGTGAGTGTTTGATAATAGACAAGGTTTGTAATTCATAGTGTTTACCATGTCTGACGCTTGGAACACGAATGAACTCTAAAAATAATGAAAGCATGAGGCACTACAACTCGTAAAATGGAAAGAGTGTGAATGATTTAAAAAATAAGGGAAAGTAATGATAAGAATGTGGAAGCTAAGGATGAGTGGTTACTCATGAAATAGTTATAGATTTCATGGTCCTTAGGACTAAAGATAAATTAAAATAAACAAAGGTGAAATGATGAAAATGTAACATCTGAACTAACCCAAGATACCCCATGTATCCAAATGTTGCCTACATAGTCTGGGTGGACCTTAGGTCGATGTAGTTCTCCTAGAAATGGGAGTGAAATATTTAGTCAAAGAAAAAATATATGAGATGTGACACTTGTGTAGGCTTTAATTATACCTACTGACTAGGAGATGCATGTCCCTCACCACTACTGACCTAAAATATCATGTGAAGTGTGTTGAGGGTTAAGTGTTTGTTGAATACATGAAATACTTGTGTAAGAAGGTAAAGGAAGAGTCTAAGCATACCAACTAAGTGTAGAAGGGGTGTGTTAATATGAAGAGAAGGGAAAAGAATTTGTAAGTTTGTGATTTGTTCCTTGCTCATCTTAGAAAAGAGATATTCCCAAGATGGATCTAGAACAAGTTAAAAAGGAAGAAGATCAGGGCTTGAAATATTTTAGAAATGTTTTCACTTGATGTATATGAAATATAACTACTAGAAAAATTGTATATCTCTTCAATATTTAATGTTTCAAACTTGTATGCATATCATGAAGGAGAGACATTAGAAGAAAGTGAAGAGTATGAAGTACATATGTATATATGGTAAAATGATTTGTCCAAAAAGGAAATAGAGGAAACCTAAGAAAACCAATGGTAATGAATTTGAAGAATACCTCATCAAATGCATGAACATGCTTGCTAAAGGTGTGTTAAGTTTGATCCCAAATAAGAATAACTAGTTAGAATTCAACATGAAACCTTATAAAATATACTTGTGAGTATGGGTTAAAATTTTAATAAACATGGTAGGCTAGATGCAAGACAAACACAACACTGATATACTTTGCATTTTTTTATTTTTGTGATTTGAGTCATGTTTTCAACCCATCCACCTCATTTTACACCTATCCACATCATCATGATTTTGAATTCCCTAAGGGTGGGATTTTTTTGTTTTTTTGAATTGTTAACTCAATGATTTTAGCCTTGGTTTCACTAAAATAAGGGAGAATGCATATCTGAGGAGAAAGGGTTGTTCATATAGGAGATGAACTATTTTCAAATATTAATACACAAGGTGAAATCATTGGGCCAAATATATAGTTTTGTCCTATTTTTATATTTAAAAAGCACAAAAAATCAAAAACAAATAAAGAAAGACTTCTCAAGGAACATATAAGACTACTATCACCAATATAAAAAAGAGCATATTTGAATATAGGATTTTTGAGGGACATAAATATGAGTTGACTTAATTTTAAGTAAGCAAGACAATTAAATGGAGATGCATGCTAACACATAAAAATCATTTATAATAAATTAATAATTTTTTAAAATATATATTATTTTATATAAATTATAAGTAAAAAAATTGTCATAATTTTTTTCCAAAAAAAACATTTATATATACCACATATGATTGGATTTTTTTTCTATAATCATTCTAATGATAAAAAATACCAAGATGGTTGGAAGGAAAAAAAACTATTTTACTATATATTAAACTCTCCAATTATTATTTTACATAAAAACGATTGAAATAAATATCTTTTCACTGATTAAATTGAAAATACACACTTTGAAAATGGTTATTTTAAATCCTAAAGCATGTATTTAAGCATGATGTATTATAAATAAAGTTGTCCATATTACAATATTAATAATTGAATCTCAATTATCCTCTACTCCTGTTTAGTTCATGGTAAATTTTATTTGTTAAGAACATTAATTTTTTTAAGATTACATATAGATTTATTTACAAATTAAATTTTACTTTCAATTCCCAACATTTTAATTGTAGATTAATTAAAAAAAATTTAATTTGTATATTAAATTTATGATTTGTTTTATAATTATATTAAAATGCTCTAAATATTTATAAATAAATAATTTTAAAAACTAATATTTTTTAAATTATTTTTTAATAACTATATACAATTACAATAAATATGCAACTCTTTCTCCTTATTATTTTTTATTCGTTATCATTTTTTTTTTAAACATATAGTTAAAATTTTCACCGACCATTTATTGTTATCATTGTTTTAAAAACATATAATTAAAATTTTCACGAGCAATTTTTTTATTAAATATTACTATAAGATTTGTTTTATTATAAAATCTTCAAATCTGCCGTTTTCATCATGTGCCCATGGGCTCCATGGCAAAATGATTGGACTAAAGGCATAATTTAGTCAAACTTCGTAGCTTGGACAGTGGGCCGAGCAAAACACAAAATTATAGACTTCACCCGATACCCACTTTACCCAACTATGCAAACTATGCACGTCAATACCCACTTTACTCATTCCATATTCTTAATATGCAAACTATGCACGTCAATACCAACTTTACTCATTCCATATTCTTAATATGCAAACTATGCAAGTCATCTAATCAGCTCACCCGATACCTAAGGGTCTGACATATATATAAATACCCATTTACTCATTCCATATTCTTCAACCATAAAATAGCAGCAACACTTTTTTCTCAATTGTATTCTGCTGTTTCAATCGGCTCAGAAAACAAGATGTTCAGCATGAGAAAATCAGTGACAGTGTTGCTCATTGTTATTATTGAAGTGTCAACCACCTTGCCACTTATAATGGCATTGACTTCTCCTACTACTCTCGCTGCAAACTGTCCACTTGATGCTGTGAAGCTGGGAGCCTGTGTTGATGTGCTTGGTGGGCTTATAAACACAGGCATAGGAAATCCAGTGGTAAACCAGTGCTGCTCGGTGTTGGAAAATGTTTGGCTTTAGAGGCAGCACTGTGTTTGTGTACAACAATTAGGGCTAAGCTTCTGAACGTCAATATACTTCTACCATTGGCTCTGGAGCTTGTTGTTGCCTGTGGGAAGAACCCTCCTCCAGGCTTCCAATGCCCTGCTCAATAAGCCGCTTCTTACTATTTCAATTGTTCTCTGGCTTAGTGTTAATAGTAAGTGTATGTTCTACGAATTCGTATGTTGCTCGAGGTCATTTACTGTAATAAAAATTCCCGTGTGTCGTATTTGTTTATTCGGCTTTACTTCATATGAAAAGAAGTGGGTTTATATGTATTTATAAAACGTGCAGAAAGTAATATTTTTATAATATTTGTATTTGTTACACGCATAATGCTATTTTATCTTATTTCCCCTTTCTACAAAATGGAGGATTGTTTTTTTGATTTAAATAAATCAGTGAAGATTGAATTGTAAGAATGATTATTTAATTTGTTTATTAAATTTTTAATATTTTTTATTATAATAGTCTTTTAACCTTAGTTTACTCAATTAAAATATTTTTATTATTTACTCTTATCATATATTTTGATTATTTATTATGAATTATCTTTTGTAAATTTGTTTTAATTTTTTTAGTTTCTATTATATTTTTAATAAGTATAAATATTTTAATTAATTTTTTTTTCATAATATTTAATATACATGAATTTAGTTTTATCATTTTTTTTTTTGGGTTATTTTTTCCTTTTGATGTGGATTAGATAGTTTCAATTGAATTATATTGAAAATTTATATTTTCTTTAAGTTATAAAATTATTAGATCATTTTAATATTTTCTGAACTTTTAGATAGAAATAATATGGAAAATAAAAAAATTTAAATAATAAAAAAAAATTAAAACATATAAACCAAAGTCTTAATATTGTCTCTGTCTAAACATAAACATGTATATTTAAATAAATATTTTAATTTTTTATAGAATGCTTACAGATTCCCAATAGATTTATATGAAGAATAGATAATTAAAAAGAGACACAATACTAATTCAATTTAAATTAAATTAAAATCTTAATAATTTTCTATAAATTCAACTTAGATTAGAATCTTATTAATACGTAACAAAACAATAAACAATTAAAAGATGAAATATGAAGAAAAACGAAAATAAATACATTCTAAACATTAAAAATCACAATTTTTTTTGATAAAATGCTGAAACATATTTTGAAAAATAACCTCACAATAACAATAAATTATAATACAAATATTATAATAAATGTTAAGAGCTGAAAGAAATATTACAAACCATCATAATTTAAAAAAAAATATTAGACAATTACAAATATATTAATTACATTAAAACTGAATTCTAATGAATAAATTGAATTTAAATAAACATATAAATAAATGTTTAATACAATTAAAAGATCTATTTAGTGTTACAGGACTTATTATATACGTTTGCGTCCATTTTTCCTGAACAAACAAGCACTAGGAATTTTTGTTCCACATCTTATCAGTTGGTTGCATCCAACATATGAGAAGTAACCATCATTGATAATGTTAAATTTGACTATAAAAATTGGTTTTTTTCTAATACATATTATCTAACATTTGAGAAGTAACTATTGTTGATCATTTTAAATTTTATTACAAATAATTTTGTTTCTAAAAATATTATCTATTTAAATTTTAATTAATATTAAATTTTAATTTTAAATTATTACAATTATATGATAATATAAAATGTTAAGTTATTTTATTTTTTAAGGATCACTTTCAATTTAACATTGAAATTTATTTAATATTTATTAATAAATTATCATTTTAAATTCAATTATAACAAATAGTTTTATTTCTTTAAAATATTATCTATTTAAAATCAAGTCAGTATAAAATTATATTTCATATTATTATAGTCGTATGATAATATGAAGGGCTAAGTCTTTTCAAAACATTATCTATTTAAATACACACTAACATCAAATTCTAATTTCAAATAATTCAGAAGGCAGATTATTACAATCATATGATAATATAAAGGGCTAAGTTATTTTAATCAATGGTAAACAATTACAAATATTATTAATTACATCAAAACATAATTAAACGTAAATAAATATATAAATAAATGTATAATATAAATAAAAAATCTATTTAGTGTTACAAGACTTATTATATACATTTGAATCCATTTTTCCTTATTCAAGAAACACTTTGATTTTTTATTTCACATCTTCATTTGATCAAATCATCTTCATTTACCTGTTCCGTAAGTTCTAACCCACATTAAAAGGTAGCTATATTTACCCTTTCAACTCCATTTACTCATTGTTATGATTGTCTGTACATTAATGGCTAAGAATCTAGTTTTACATTACCACTTTCGACAATAGTTACCAATTCCAAAATTTATGCCCACTGAGTAATTCAACTCTAATGTCACTGTAGCTAAAAGGGAAATCCATTATAAGACTTGATAGTTTATAATAAAACCCAACTTCAATTCCTTTTACAAATCAAGCTTATGAACCCATACACGTTCCACTACAAAATATGGTTAATAATGAATTTCATCTCAAACATGTCTATTAACATTGACTGATGCCTATGCAAAAGGTATGTTTACCTATGATCTAGATTTATACCTTAAGATTTAAATAGAAACATTTGGCAGAAAGTAAAGCTTTGATAACCAGTTATATTTAGCTAACTCTTAGCCAACATTAAAATTTTATAGAGTATCAATCTATTTTCAACCACGACTATAGTCACTATGGGAATCTTACTAAGTTTCCATCTAGTAAATTATTTTTATATATTTATTCTATGTACTCGACGAGCGCAACAATTTATAACAAATATAAACTGCTTTGTCTATCGTTTTAGTTTCCTCGCTTTTTGACAATATTCCAGTGCTTATTTATACAAATTAAACAAAGTATTACATGACGGGTTTTTCAGCCACGAACTATCATGATCTTCAGTTTTCTTTTACTCTTGGCATTTTAATATATAAAGAAAACTCGGGATTTCTATAACTAAATACCCAGCTTCAATTTTATACTCAACTGTTTATATTTCATTAATTTATTATTCTTCTAAAGGAACCGCTCTAGTTTTAAAAGGTAGAATACAAACTAAACTCCTTCCAACAGTTCGTCATAATGAAAACTCTTTAGATGGATTTTATTCATATATATATGTAGTTATTATAAAATGCTCAGATTGGCTCGGAATGGCGACGCCCAGAGAAGGGTCGGATTTACTCAAGTGGCTCCTTTTCTTTAGTTTTCAGCTTATGAAAACTACATAGGTATAAGCTGCAATACAAAAACGTATGTAGTTACCACGCCTAACTGGCAAAGCAACAATTCGCCCCTTTTATAAATACATTAACTTTCTAGCCGAAGATAATATAACTATAGATATTATCTATAGTTCATTATCTTATTTTTTTATAAAATGAATGCTCTTATCGCCATCGGGCGTACTAATCTACTGCTAACTATTAGTTGTATATGTATATATATATATAGTTTTCTCAACTGGTCAGATTGGTAAAAGGGCGATGCCTACTAGACTCTTCAAAACATATTTCAAAATTTAATCCGAACCTCAAAGCTTTTGGTCTCTTCCAATCGGTAGGGGACTTAGGATGGAATAAGGTGATTTACAAAATGCAACAGAAAAATCAGTGACCTATGGTTTCATTATGCATGTTTTTTCTAGCACTAATCTGGTAATAAAATATTTATTATTCAATTTGTTGTTAGGTAGGCGTTGTCTAATAATGTGTTATCCATATACACAACAAGAAGCAGAAAATCAGACTTAACTCACTCCCCATGGCCACGCCAGGGCTTCTACATATTTTAAATATTCTACGGAGTTCAAAACTATGTTTTCAAGATCAGATTTTAAACATGAGACGTTCAAATTTATAATTCCCACAATCTACCCAAGTGTGACGCTTGAAGGTATTACGGCTAAGTTTAAAACTTATTCAAAAATGTTTACCAGAATAATGACCGTAGGTTTAAAATAAGTTAATGTATACATATTTATTTGCTACACAAATTTATTCATAATTTATGTGTGCAGAAGACAAACATCCAACCATTCAAAATACACATACAAGGGATTGAAATTTTAATTACATCTACCTGATATTTTCTACCTTCCTATCTGAAGTTACACCCTTTCCTTTTTTCTGCCCTTCTCTCCAACGCTGCTCCCTTCTATTTTTTCCAATGCACAAACTATGAAAATTTTTCTTCAATTCCTACTTTTAAATAGAAAACAGGAATTTTTTTTAATTTTTTTTTTTTCCTTCAGATTTTTTGTTTTTGTTTTCTTTTTCTTTTTGCTAAGTTTAAGATATCTAATTATTATTTTTTTGTTTTTTTTAGATTTTTAATTTATTTTTTATTTTTTCTAATTTCAATGTTTTTTATTTTTTTTAAAACAATTTTTTATTTTAATATGAAATTATCAATTTCATATTAAACTAATTTAAAATTTAATTACACTAAAGCAATTTAATGATAAAATCATAAATAATAATCCGTATTTAAATTTTTCATTTATTAAATTTGCCTTTATACATATTAATGGCACATTAGGCTAGCACACAAAATAATTTATTTCTATAATTTTATTTACTCAGAGAATCATGAAAAATAACAATTTAAACAAACACTACAAAAATCATTTAAAAATGTATTTTCTTCTATGATTAAATATTGTGGTGTGTGTAGGTTTTTGTTAGCTCTATATCGTCCTATGATGTCTCCATCTACATCATCCTCTCTGATGATGTTCTTCTTTTAGTACGCTCGAGTGATAAATTATTATACATCAACCTCACAACAAATAAGTAGTTAAATCTTATCGTATAATAATCATAAAATAATAATATATAAATAAATCAATATATTAATATACTTAAAAAGATAAACACATGCATAAACCAGTTCATAATAAGTAATCATCTATTATCATCTAATTAAGCACCATTCTATTATTTTGAATAGCATAAATCTCAAGCTTAATAAAAAATATAATCAATATCATGTGTATCTAATATAACCATCAATAAATAGTCAAATAGTTTGCTTAGTGAAGAATCATGGTGTAACAATATGTGAGGAGAGATAAAAGGTGAGTGCAAGATTAACTTTAAGAGGTCTTGATGAAAATGCCCTAGATTTTTTTAGATAAATTAGATTCACTCTCTTGATGAATCAAATTGCACAAAGTAGGGAGGAAATCACCATCTATTTTCTATGACAACGTTACATCATGAGACAGTATGGTGTTGTGCTATATCATGACACCAAATGACTCTACATTATCACATGACATTGGCTTGTTGCATGACATTGCACTACTAGGTGGCATTATGCTATCACACATAATGGTTTGTCATGTGACATTGCCTTGTCACATGACATTGTGTTGTCATGCAATAGTGTGATATCATGAGATAGTGTGGTGTCATGCAACATTGCACTAGCACATGCCATTGTTCTATCATGTGATAAGCCACTATTATGGGATAAAACATTATCATATGACATTACACTACTGAGTGGCATTGAATTGTCATGTGACAGTGGCTTGTTAAATGACATTACTTTGTCATGTAACATCGTGCTATTATCATGACATTGCACTAGTGTACAACATTGCTCTATCATGTGACAGCCATTATCATGGGACAAAACACTATTGCATGACATTGTCTTACTACACAACATTATCTTATTACATGGAATTACATTATCATGTGATATTACATTGTTGCATGATATTTTGCTATCACATAACAATATCACATAATATTATGTTGTTATGTGATATTGTATTGTCATGTGACATTGTGTTATCATGTGATATTGGGTTGTTGCACAATATTGTACTATCACATGTCATTCTAATATCATGTGATAGCACAATGCTGAGTGATAGTGTGATGACGTGCGATAGAGTAGTGCCATGCGATAGCATGGTGTCATGTGATAGGATGTATTGCCACCCAGCACTAACATGCTACCTGATGTTTGTTGTTGGTCACTAATCATGAGAACCATTTGCCCTAGTTACCCTCCTTGCCTATAAATAACTCTAGAATGATTTTTTTACACTTTTCTTTCAAATTTCTCTCATACCTACCTATGGTCTATACTACATTGAAATCAACCTACAAATATCTAATTTCAACTCAAAAATTTAAGGCTTCCATGGATTTCACATCTAGAAACACTCACAGTCCATCAGAGGGGATGCACAATTATGTTTATAAAAATTTATTATGTCTAGATTTTCTCCAGATGTTGGAACAATTAGAATCATATATTGGATGGGTTGATTAATGTCATCTAAGAGGTTTTTCACAGATGTTACAATACAATATGGCTATCAATAATAATCTACTATGATCTTTGCTTGCTAGTTATAATCATAATGAGTCAGTTATATGTTTGATTTAATAATTAAATAATATTCTTTACAATCTTTCCACTACATATCCAAAATTTAATAGGGCTTTCACATTACAATGTGACTCCTATTATCACTAAGGTCATCTTATCAGATAATGATAAAAATTACTTGGAATCATTTTATGAAGTTTTTATTGACCTATCTAGTAAGTGTTATAATTTCATTGCATGTTTTACTTTTCTATAAATGAATAATTTACTATAAATAGTTTGGTATCTTAATTCTATTACATGTTTTATTTTTTTGTTAACATTTAGATAATCAAAATCAAAGGGGGATCCCCATTGAGAAAATAAATAATCCATTTCTCAAATCTATTATCCATTTTTTTCAAGCAAGAATTTTTTTACAAGGAAGACCATTAGACATTCTCTTATGGGATGTTTACTATATTCTATTTTTCTTTCAGGGGTTATATGTGATTGGTGTAGGGTTATTTCAAGCAAGATTAGTTAGGAGTTGAATTTTGTTTTTTCAAAGGACAGTTGCATGATTATTTCTTTCAACTACATTTTGACCTTGAACTTCAAGGCCTTATATGAAATCCAAAAAATTACAATTCCCACTATTCTTCATCAAAAATGAAGTCCAATGTTTTGTCTATCGAGAAACAAGAGGTAAGTTTAATTTTTACAAGTCTCATTTCTTTGTTATATATATTTTAAATTTTAACATTTTTTAATTTATTATTTGTTACAGGGAAGAGTTAATATTTATGACACATGAAAAAAGGTATAAAGTAAAGGTCAACATGCTCCAAAAGGATCTAGTGATATCCATTCGGTAGAATCTTTGTTCAATTCATTTAGTATTGCAAAATACCCGAGAGCTATTTTTTTTGTCTCCACTTCTAAGTTTCTTCAAATTTATTTTAATGTCTTTTTCTTGTATTATTCAATGGAAAATATTATATTCATATTGTTTTTTATTTTATTTTTTGTAGTTGACTCTCGAATTGTTACCATTGAAGAATCTCCCATACAACATGATCAATGTTTGTCATTACAATTTTTTTTTATTTGAAGTTTGTTAAAATTTGCTTGTTAAATAACTAGATAATTTACTTATTTTACATGTCAAACCACTAATGTCTCTCTGACAAACATGATAAATTGATAAGAGTCAACTCCCTTAATGACAATAGGAATTGAAGAGAGAACTCTGTCAAGGACACTTAGAAGGGTGAGGCAGTCGCCCTGACATGGACATATAATAATATTAATAGATTTAATTTGAATTTGCATCTATTTTATGTTTTTGAATTTATTATTTTGAATAATTTTTTTTTGTCTATCCAACCTCTGTTAGTAGATCAATAAGTATGCCACCACCCCCATCACTAGCCCAGATTCATAGAAAAGGAAAGAATGTATCCCTCCCTGCACAAAGTAGAGGAACATAACAAATTTTAGATTTACCAACTTTTTCTATTGGTGGTCTTTTGAGTGCATAGGACTGATATGTTTGTAGCAAATTGATCTAGATGAAGAATTTATTGGCATTGAAAGCAGGCCCTTGGTTGTTGGTGGATTCAATCCACATGAATTTATTCATGTTTTTAATGTGCCTTCATAAGAGCCTCATACATCTTCTCTAGGTCCAACTACCTCTCCCGCCTCTCCCCCCCAATGATAATTTAAATGTCTCTGACGATTCTCTAACTAATTTTTCCTTGGATAATCTAATTTTTTATTATTTCCTTTGTAATATATAAGTGGGTATTATTGATGAATTTAATGAATTAAAACAATGGGAGGTAAGAATGAAAGCTCTTATCAAGGAAATAAATGTCCATTACCACAACCACTCCCAAAGAATGATTTTTTTCGTTCAAAATAAACCCTTCAAAATTAATTTTTTATTAAATAGAGCTCAATCTGGATCGATATTTGTGGATAATGCTTACAATGATAAGATTTTAGACATTATGATCAATAGATTAGAAAACATAAATGGTGAAGCCCAAGTATATTTCAATAAATAAGCTAAAGATATCAACTTAGTTACCATCACTCAAGCAGAGAAGGCTAAAGCTATGGTAATTTTTTTAAAATTTATAACTTGTATTTTTATTATTATAATACATTCATTTGTTCTTGACACATATTATTTATTGATTGAAATAAAAATATGAGAAATTGAATCAAGAATCACATGTTCTTAATGTGCATTTGCAAAACACATGAAAAAGTATCTCTGTGGCTATTGTATTGAAATAAAAGTTAGATCTATTGAATAAATAGAACAACAAATTGAATAAAATAATTAAGGATCATGGTATACATCCGAGCATTCTATTAAAGCAAAAAATATATGAGGATCCTAAAATTATTTCAATAGGGGATGCATTGAAGGAGGAGAGGGTGATTCTTAAACAAATGAATTCTATTGCAAATGATCTTCAAAATGAGGGAGTAATAATAGATGCTTTAGTTCCATAGGCATGTCAATAAAGTGGGGTTTCCATGAGTGGGGATGGCAAAGTGGGTGGTGGAGAGTCTCAACTAGAGAAATGTTGATTTGTTAGAGTTCATATTGACTAAAATGATAGTTTTTATTGCTTAAAACAATTTATACCATGTTTATTTCAAAGACACTTGTTTTATTTAATGATAGTTTACAATTATTCAAAATGATAGTTTCTATTATTTAAAATAGTCTATACATCATTTGAAAGACAAATATTTTATTAAATGATACTTTTGTCAAATTTATATATTATTTTCAAGTTTTATTAAATGATACAAATATATTATTGTCAAATGTATATATTGTATGGAGAAAAAATAGAGTAAATATTCTATAGAGTTATACTATTCTAGCACAGTTCTATTATTTAAATGCATTGTTATACTCTTCTAGTAGTTGTAATATTGAATGCATTGTTGTAGCATTATATTGTTCTAGTAGTACATTTGAATGCATTCTTAAAATGTTGTACTAGTTGTAACATTGAATGCCTTTCTTGTGATCGAATTTGAAAATATGCAAACATAATTATAGGAAAAAATATTTATGGTAGTAGTATTTAAATATTATAGTAGTTGCAAGAAAAACAACCTATTTTAGAGTTAATATTCCATAAAATGATAGTGTTGTAGTATTTATAGTCTTAAATGCATTATCATTGTTATTCTAGTAGTTGTAGATTTGAATGCATTGTTACACTCTTCTAGACTCTAGTAGCTATTGCATTAAATGCATTCATTGTGGTGGAATTTGGAAATGTTTCCTATATATTTGTGTAATGGTAATAATGTAAACATGCAATAGAATAATTATTATTACACTATTATGTATTATATATGTGTATCTACTCTCCAAATTACTATTATATATATTTAAGATAATGGAAAATAATAAATATTAATAATGGGAGTTTTAATGATAATAGAATTGGCGTCCTATGATGCATCGTACATATACGTATAGACATAACACATGTATGTTTCAATGAATACTATAAAATAATGCTCTATATAATGTTAATAATAATTATGATTGTTACTTAATGATGACAAGCATTGCAGAGGTAAAAGTACAATTTAAAATACATAATTTTAATAGGACAAAGAAATATCAATTCAAATGTATTGAATAAGATTCATGATTGTAATATAAACATAATAGATTACATAAATTAATGTATTTGAAGATTAAAGAATAAAAAATATTTTTAAAAATAGTAATTTCTAAACTTATCAAATTAAAAGTCAAGCAACTAAAATAATTCTCAAGAAACTTACTCATCATAAGTGTGATTTACATCTACCATGTCAAGGCCATATTCAGTCTCTATATTATCATCTTTTGTATTTGTAGTTGCATTATTTACACCTCTTATTTCCACTAAAGAACTCCATATTCCCACTACTCTATCATATGAAAACATGTCCATAGAATAACGTGAAACATATAGTCTCAAGCAAGTCTCTAGATTTTTATCTAATTTATTTCTTAGTTTGGACTTCACAAAAGATAATGCCCTAAACACTCATTCATCTTCCATAAAACCCAAAATTATTGTTTGAATAAGTTCATATAATTTTAAATATTCACTAATACTTTCTTGTAATATGCTATTTGGCTAAAGTGTTTTCCATAGACGAGTAATGGCACCATTTTCTATTGGGTCACTTAAACACTAAAATTGATTTATCATTGTAATCCCAAATTGTTTTGACTGAGATGTAAGTACTTAATTATTTAAAATACCATTAATATGAACTCCATTCACATCTACAAATCTATAAAAATGAATAACAATTGTACCCATGTATTTGTGAAATAATGCATTGATCTATTCTTCACTGTTAACATTGTTCCAAAAAATGGGATTCACAACTCCCATGCCCTCCAATAACTCATCCATTTGAAAACATTCTATAATCTTATCGACTAATTTTTTTGAGATTTTACTCAATTTAATTCATGTTTTAGACAAAATAGTATCATTTAGTAAATGTCTCATAGGTACGTCTTCAGGCTCAACCCTCACAACTTCAAGTCTTCGAAAGCATGTGTGCATTGGGATATCAATGCCATATACCATGACAAAAAGATGATTATGTATATTTAATTTGAAATATCTCTCTAGATTTTTAATATCTATCAAAATTTACTAGGTTTTAAAAACAAGATCATGAAATATTTTATTTTATGTGTATAATATATCTAAACATTGACATACATGTTTTTTAAAACTTATGAAGTCAACAATATAGATAGATCTCGCTTGGGCATATTTCATTGATCAATTGATTTCTTTCAATATTGGTAAAAAATTGCATAATATGAGTAATATTTTTAAATTTTTTAAATGACACAAAAAATATTTTAGTTTGTCAACTTCTCTATGATATTCATATATAAACCCTGTCAAAGATGTATATTTTTTAAAAATTCTACATGAAGGTTCATACATGGAAATCTATCTAGTTTCAACATCTTTTAATAGTTTTTACCATATATAACCCCAAATATAATTCTCTAGAACTCCATAAATCTTCTTGGGCTACTTGACATGTACGCATGCAAATCATGAATCAACTCTTCCATTTTTATGACATTACTGAATATGCTAACAATTTTGTAATAAAGATTCATCCTATGTGCCATGCAATGGATTGGAATCATAAACATAAAAACTATTGTTTATAGGTGAACACAAAGACCCTTTCTATGACCCTGCATCACTGATGCTCCATCAACACCAACACACACTAGCTTCATAGCTATTGCATAATCATCAATCCCAGTTGTCTCCCTTAATTTGGATACAACCAATTTATGGAGGTTTTCTGAATTGTAATTTTCTACCACTTTATGCATAGCTAAAAGATGAGATTTTCTTGAATAATTTTTGAAGGTGTACATATACATGCAAACTCATGTTGTGTTGTCAACTGTAGTGACCTCATCGATGGATAAAGAGATAAATTTTGGTCTCTTAACTCTTTCATTCAAATCTTCCTTCTCAACAATGGCTAGACATTTTGTCATTTTCCAAGAACTATTATCTGACCAATGTAAATGCGAAATATCCAGAAACCCATTACATTGAAATAAAATTTACTAATCTACATAATCAAAAATGGGTATTCCTTTTTTTAAAATGTGAAAAATTATAGAAAACTGTAAATATTTTTCCCTAATATTGGAGTGCATAACTTTTCTAAATTTTGCTTTGATGGTTCCCCCTTTCTCAACAAGATGTTTTTTTTGTTTTTGATCATTTTCATATTCCCATGCATATTTTACATGCATGCATTCTTATCTATTTTTCTATCTATGAGTTTTTGTTATCTGTCCATCTGGATGCTTCATAGATATGTATATTTTCCTACAATGCTTCTTAATTATGTCTAATTTAAGTTGCATTTTGTGATCTTCTCTAATTTTCTAACTATAAATTGTACATATGCATTCTGTTGGAGGCTCATTATCATTTCCCAGTTCTATAGGTTCTATAAATAAAATTTTTAAAACGCAATCAACTTGAAAAGACCTTCCTATTATCCATGTACTTCTCTTCTTTCATTGACTTTTTTAATGGAATTTTTAACAAAATTAAGTGTCTAAAAAAACTACATGTTTTTTGTGAAGTGCCCAAATGAGTGTGATCTACTAAAATACCCAGAGGTGTGCCTTCTAGGGGTTGATTTCATTAAGAATTTTTTTTGGTGGTGATAAGTTATTAGGATTAATCCTTTATAGCAAAATAGTGTCAATATCCATGTTGATTTTTGTAGTGAAATGGTTTTATAATTATTCTACAATAAAAAAACATTAAACTGATATTTTAAAAATAAGTTTCAAAATTTCTTGTATTCGAATTACCTATTATTTGTGCATCCCTCTTTCCTAGATTTCTGAAATAAGTTGTGATGTTGGATTTTTTTGATATTTTATATGGTGCTTTACCTTTGGTATTACCTTATGACACCACAATTCTATTTATAAGTGGTTTATTACAAGCAATTTCCCCATCACTATCGAACATCAACCTACAACTATGAACAATGTTTTGAGGTGTCAATGCATGATTGCACAACACACTGCAATCAAACGTAACATCACCACCATGTGACACCTTAGCATCACATGGCACATTACCATCATGCTACACATTGCTATCATGTAGCACATTGCCAATGCATGACACATTGTCATCGGGTGATAGGTTGCTATCTCCTATCACATTACTGCTCAGTGAACTGTTATCATCATGTGGCACCATACAACTAGGTGGGAAATTTTTACCACACATCGCAACACTAGTACCACTAAGCAGAAACTTATTTTCATGTGACAGTACCAATGAATGATAAATTGCCTTCATGTGACATAGTATTACCAAGTCGTAGGTTTCCTTCATATAGCATTATGTCATTGTGTGTCAAATTTCCTTCATACAACATTATGTTGGTAGAGGTCAATTACTGAAAGTCTAAAATTAGTTGAGCAGTGGAGTGTGACCTCAACTATCAAGATTTTCACAATATATTAAAGAAATATACTTCGGTGTTAAGATCATGACCTCTGAGAATAGGAATATATGTACTATATATATGGCAAATTTTATTGATAACCAAATAAATATTATAAATCATTGACGAGATGACCCCTAAAATTTTTAAAATCCTAGAATTTTAGGTGAAAGTGTCAATTATTGCACCCTAAAAAATCATCAAATTAAAAATTTTCAAAATTTAATATTCATGAATTAATGAATATTCACCACTAAAATGAACCCTGGGTGACTTTTCACTAATGAACAAGGTTGGTAATTCATAGTGTTTACCACGTCCAAGTAGACTCTCAAAATAGTGGAATCATAGGGCACTATGAATCGTAAAATGTCAAGAGTGTGATTGATTCACAAACTAAGTGCAAGGAATGATAAGGATGTGGAAATGAAAATATGAGTGGTTACTCATAAAATTGTTATAGAATCTATGGTCCTTAATACTAAAGAGAAATGAAAAGAAACAAAGGTGAAATGATGAAAATGTGACAGCCAAACTAATATGAGAGAGTCCATGTATCCCAATCTTGCTTACATAGTCTATGTGGGCCTTAGGCTTATGTAGTTCTCCTAGAAATGGGAGTGAGATAACAAGTCAAAGAACAAAAAATATGTGACCCATGTGCAGGCTTCCATTATACCTACTAACTAGGCGATGCACATCCCTCAACATTACTAACCTAAAATATTACTTATGGATTATTGAGGATGAAGAGTTTGTTGAATACGTGAAATACTTGTGTAAGAAGGTAAAGGAAGAGTTTGAGCATACTAGCCAAGTGTATAAAGGAAATGCTAATATAAAGAGAAGTGAGAAGAATTTTGAAGTTTCTGACTTGATCCTTGCTTATTTTATAAAAGAGAGATTCCCAACATGGATTTATAACAAGCTAAAGAGGAAGAAGATCAAGTCTTGAAAGATTTTAAAAATGTTTTCACAAAATGCTTATGAAAAAGAACTTATAGCTAAATTGTATATCTCTTCAATATTTAATGTTTCAAACTTGTATGCATATCATGAAGGACATGCATCAAAATAAGGTGAAGAGTATGAAGTACGTAAATAGACATGGCAAAATAATTTTTACAAAAAAGAATGAGAGGAAACCTAAGAAAACCAGAGGCAACGAATTTAAAGAATACCTCATCAAATGCATGAACATGCTTGATAAAGGTGAATTAAGTTTGATACCAAATAGGAATAACCAATTAGAATTGAAATTTAAACATTATAAACTATACTTGTGAGTAGGGGTTCAAAATTTAATAAACTTGGTAGGCTTGACGCTGGACAAACACAACACTGATATACCTTGCATTTTTTTATTTTTGTGATTTGACTCTAATTTTAAACCCATACACCTCCTTTTCCACCTATCCACATCATCATCATTTTGAATTCCCTAAAGGTGGGATTTTGTTGGATTTTTTGAATTATTAATTCAATGCTTTTAGCATTGGTTTGAATAAAGCAAGGGAGAATGCATATTCGGGAAAGAAGGGTTGCTCATATAGTAAAGGAAATATTTTCAAATACTAGTACACAAGGTGAAATTGTTGGACCAAATATATTTGGTCCTATTTTTACATTAAAAAAACACAAAAAACCAAAGATAAAGAAGGAGAGACTTGATAAGTAGGAGGTATTTTTCGACAGTGAGTGAAATTATGATATTGCTATGAGGATTCAATTGTGTGGTTTTTTGAGTCAAACTCATTGACCCATGTTTCATGAGTAGTGATTCACATGAACCCATCTCTCACAATAATGAATGGTCCACTTAACACTCATTTTGTCTAGGTAATGCTCACAGGGGTGAAACATTAGGCCTTCTCGAGAGGTCACTCATCCTAGTACTACTCCAACTCAAGTGTGTTTAACCATGGAGTTTTCTCCAAGGTTAAGCCCATTTAGCTTGCTACCCCATTTGCAAAACCTTCAACAAAAGTGGCTTTATAATGAATGGTTCATAAGGCACAACAATTGCTAAAGGTTTTTAAAATGTGGTAGCAAGCTAACTAAGCTTAACCTTGTAAGAAACTCCATGCTTAAGCGCACTTGAGTTGGAGTAGTACTATGATGGGTGACCTCCTGAGAAGGCCCACTGTTTCATCTCTGTGAGCGTCACCTAGATGCAATGAGTGTTAATTGAACCATTAATTCTTATGAGAGATGAGTTCATGTGAGCCACTACTCATGAAACATGGGTCAATGAGTTTGACTCACAAAAATACACATTGGAATCCAGATAGCAATATCATAAGGAGAGACTTTTCTGAGAGGAAGTAAAACTACTATCACTAATACATAAAAAGAATATAAAGCACAACATAATATGTTTGAATAAAACCTTTTTAAGAGATAAATATAAGTTAGCTTAATTCTAAATAAACAAAACAGTTAAATGAAGATGCATATTAACACATAAAATTCATTTATAATTTATTAATAAAATTTTTAAATATATAATATTTATTTAAATTATAATTAAAAAAAATTGTCATATAATTTTTTTTTTCCAAAAAAAAAATCTATATATACCATGTATGATTGGAAGTTTATATATATATATATATATATATATATATATATATAGATATATATATATATATATATATATATATATATATATTAATGACGACCATAATGATTGGAAGAAAAAAAAAAGTGAATAAATTATTGATTAAATTGAAAATGTACACTTTGAAAAGGGTTATTTTAATTCCTAAAGCCTTATTTAAATGTATTTAGGCATGTCGTATTATACATAAAGTTGTCCATGATACAATATTAATATTTAAATATCAATTATTCTTGACTCTCGCTTAGTTTATAGTAGATTTTATTTGTTAATAACATTAATGTTTTAGATTTGATATAGATTTATTTACAAATTAAATTTTACTTTCAATCGAATATAGTTTTTGATATAATATCTAATATAATATAATAAATTTTAAATGTGTATTAATTAGGTCTCTTTTATTTGTATATTAAATTTAAGATTTATTTTCTATAATAATAATAATTATATTGAAATGATTCAAAAATATATAAACAAATAATTTTAAAAAATAATATTTTAAAAAATTTGTTGTAATAATAATTATTCATAACTATTATATATATATATTCGTTATCATATTTATTTTTTTATTTTTATTTTTATTTTTATTTTTTTTATTTATTTATTTTTTATCAAAAAAAATAAATATAAAATTAAAACTTTTACCATCATTTTTTCTAAACATATAATTAAAGCTTTCACTAACAATTTTTTATTAAATATTACTCTAATGAGATTTGTTTTATTATACATTCCACAAATCTGCCATTTCCATCAGGTGCCCGTGGGCTCCAAGGTAAAACAATTGGACTTTTTAAGCTCTTAATCTCCGTTTCTGTTGGGACCAAAGACATAATTTAGTCAAACTTCCTAGAATGGACGGTAGGCCAAGCCAAACACGAAATTATAGACTTCACCCGATACCCACTCACCCAACTATGCAAACTATGCACGACAATACCCACTTACTCATTCCATATTCTTAATATGGAAACTTGGCACGTCATCTAATCAGCTCACACGATACCAAATGGTCTGAGAGAAATATAAATACACATTAGTTATTACATATTCTTCAACCATAAAATTGCAGCAACTTTTTTTTCTCGATTGTATTCTCCTGTTTGAATCCACTCAGAAAACAAGATGTTCAACATGAGAAAATCAGTAACAGTGCTGCTCATTGTTATGATTGAAGTGGCAACCACCATGCCACTTATAATGACATGGACTTCTACTACTCTCGCTGCAAAATGTCCACTTGATGCTGTGAAGCTGGGAGCCTGTGTTGATGTGCTTGGTGGGCTTATAAACATAGGCATAGGAAATCCAGTTGTAAACCAGTGCTGCCCGGTGTTGGAAAATGTTTTAGCTTTAGAGGCAGCACTCTGTTTGTGTACAACAGTAAGGCTTAAGCTTTTGAACCTGAGCATACTTCTACCATTGGCTCTGGAGCTTCTTGTTGCCTCTGGGAAGAACCCTCCTCCAGGCTTCCAATGCCCTGCTCAATAAGCTGCTTCTTACTATTTCAACTATTCTATGGTTTATTGTTAATACTAAAAGTGTATGTTCTACGAATTCGTATGTTGCTCGAGGTCATTTAGCGTAAAAAAAATTCCAGTGTGTCGTATTTGTTTATTCTGCTTTATTTCATATGAAAAGAAGTGGGTTTATATTCTATGTATAAAATGAGCGGAAAGTAATATTTTTATTATATTTGTATTTGTTACACGCATAAAATCATTTTATCTCATTTCCCATTGCTTCAAGTGGTGGATTGTTTTTCTAATTTAAATAAATCTGAGAAGATTGAATTGTAAGAGTGATTATTTTATTTATTTATTTAGTAATATTTTTTATTATAATATTATTTTAATCTTAATTATTATACTTTTACTTTTAAAAATCAGAATTTTTTTTAAAATTTATATAAATCGTGAGAACTTTAGGAATGTCTAATTTTTATGAGTGTTTTCTTTTATTATATATATATATATATATATATATATATATATATATATATATATATAATTTACACAATTTAAAATAATTGTTTTTTTTTTTTTTTTTAAATAATTTTTAATAATTTTCATTTTTATTACAAACTATCCTTTGAGTTTGTTTTCATTGTCTTTAATTTTTATTATGTTTATAATAAATATAAATATTTTAATTAAATTTATTTTTATAATATTTAACAGATATTAATTTTAATTTATCATTTTTTCTTTTAATTCTTTGCTTTAAAGTGGAGCAGAGAGTTTCAATCTAATTACATTAGTAAATTAGATTTTTTTTAAAATTATAAAGTAATTAAACTATTTTAATATTTTCTAAACTTTTAAATAGAAATAATATTGAGAAAAAAAAAAACTTAAATAATTGAAGAAATTTTAATACATATAAACCAATTTCTGAATGTTATGTATGTTTGAACATAAACATATGTACTTAAATAAATGTTCTAATGAATATTTTATTCTATTTAAAATATTTAGAGATTCTCAATAATTTATATGAAGAATACATAGGTTTTGTATGTTTCTTAATTTAAAAAGACTAATTCAATTTAAATTAAATTAGAATATTAATAATTCTCAATAAATTTATTTTAGATTATAATTTTATTGGCACGCAACCTAATAATAAGCAATCAAAAATGGAACATTAAAAAAAAAACAAAAAAACATACACTCTTAACTTAAAAGATCTCACAAAATATTTAATAAAGTTGTATAAAATGCTACAACACATTGTTAAAAATAAACTCAAAATAATAATAAATCATAATAAAATTAATATAACAATTATAAAAAACTGTGAGAAATATTAAAAACAATCCTAATTTTAAATAACACTTTATTTTAATCAATGATAAATAATTACGTCAAAACTGCATTCTAACGAATAAATTGAATTTAACTAAACATAAAAATATATTTATAATAAAATTAAAAGATCAATTTAGTGTTACAGATCCTATTATATAGGTTTGCATCCGTTTTTCCTTGACAGAGAAGCACTTTAATTTTTTGTTCCCCGTCTTCATATGATCAAGTCCGTTTGTTGCATCCTAACATTTGAGAGGTAACGATTATTAATTATGTTAAATTTGATTTTAACAAATGGTTTTTGGTTTTGTTAATAAACATTATACCTAATAATTGAAAAATAATTATCGTTGATAATTTTAAATTTAATTATGATAGATAGTTTTATTTCTTAAAAATATTATTTATTTAAATTTATATTAATATGGAATTTTGATTTCAGATTATTATGATAATATGAAGTGTGAAGTCATTTTATTTTTTAAGATTACTTCCAATTTAACATTGAAATCGATAATATATGGATTTATTTTTTTAATAAATTATCATTTTAAATTTGATTATAACAAATAGTTTTGTTTCTTAAAAATATTATTTATTTAAAATCGCACAAATATCAAATTTTAATATTAGATAAGTCATTTAAAATATATATATTATCTATTTAAAATCACACTAACATCAAATTCTAGTTTCAAATTATTACAATCATATGATATTATGAAAGGTTAAGTCATCTTATTTTTTAAAGTCACTTTAAATTTGACATTGAAATGGATAATGACATCAATTTAATGTATTATTTTAAAATAGATTGTACATTAAATTTAGACTTTTAATTAAATTAAAGTTAATAATTTAAATTTAAAACTTAATTTGATTGGATCAATTTAAAATTTTGAGAATAATAATTTTGTAAAGAGATTTTAATATTAAGATGACCTAAATTTGATTTTAAATCTGAATTTAATTATACATATTAAAATTAATAAATTAATGTAAATATATTCAACTCATAACTTTTTTTTAAAATAACAATAAATTGTAACAAACCTAAAATATTTAAAAATATGAATAAATTCATTCTAAAACATACAAATTTATAAAACAATTTTTAAAGATATTTTGCTAACATAAATTTACATCTAATTTTAAGTAAATGGTACATTATAAATACATCGATTCAATATATATAACTGGAAAAAAAAAATTTGTAAATCATATAAAATGCAACTCTAAAATTCTGGATATTTTATGAACAAGTATCAATATCTATTTTTAAATAATGGACATAACTTTATTATTTAAAAAAACATACATATATTGAATAAATTTTATTTATATTACACTTCAAAAAAATATATATGACACAAAATATACATACATTATTAAAATTAAAAAGTTGCAAAAGCTCAAAAATATCACACTCGACTAATACAATAAAGTTTCAATTATATGGTTTGCACATAATATCTGTTTACAAAACTTGGCCAGAAATATTAAATGTAAGCCAAACAAAACAATTAAATGAATACACATGCCAGCCATGAGACTGATAAGATATTAGAATATTTATGTTTAAATATATAATTTATTTTTTTCAAAATTAGGGTAGAAATAAAAAATATTGTCATATAATATACTCTTTATAAATATAAATATTTAATAATCTTATATTATTAAATATTTTCAACAAATTAATAAATAATTTGAAAAAAAAGTTTTACTTTAAAAAATGAATGAATAATAAGAAATGATGAAATGATTGGATAAGTAAAAATTAACAACAATCTTTAATCTAATATTATATTTTATAATGTAATATTAGATTTTATAGTGGATTTTGTTACTAGTAATATTTTTTGGTTGTATTTTGGGTCTTCTTATCTTTATTCTGTTAAGTTTATTTTTTTGTCTTGTAATTATTATAGTAATAATTTATTCTAAAATAATTCAAAATTATACAAGTAAATAAATTTATTTTAGTAATAATTATAAGATAAAATAAATATTTTTAAAAATAAATATAATAAATAAAAGGATTTATTTTAAATAATTTATTATTTTAAATATTTTATTTTTATTTTTATTATTAATAATTTTTATTTAAAATAGATAATTAAATTTAAATATTTATAATTTAATTGATGATGATAATTCTTTATTATATCATATATATAGATAAAATATTCAATACCAAAATTTTCCCTTGAACACTATGTCTTTAATCTTAACTATTTAACCCAAAAAATGTTTTATTTAAATATATAATTCTAAAATTCTTAATTTAAGAAAATAAAATGAAACAAACATAAAAAATAAATCTCACATAACCAATTTTATTAAAATTATTAATAAGATGAGTTGGGTTTTTTTATAAGTTCTACAAGTCAACCTTCTTGATCTGATTCCTTGGATAATGGATTGGATTTTTTAATCTCTCAATCTCCATTTTTCTTTGAGCTTAGATAAGTCTTTCTTATATTTGAATTTTGTGTTAAGAGTTTTATTTGGTGATAATATACCTTAATTTAAACGTGTTCAAGCTTTTGATTGCTGATTCTTTTAAGTGTCAATTAGATCTAAATTACTTAAAAAGATTCTTATTCACTTAAATTTTTACCCAAAGTTGTATCAAAAACGTATTTGTGTGGCGTAAGTTCAAATCTTCTCACTATAATAAGGCAATATATAACTCTATTAAATATATCATAAGGTCATGGTAGAATAACTTCAAAATTAAAACTCATAGTATAAATGACATTAAATTTGGTTCATAACCTTTCTTACATTTTTTAAGAAAAATAATCTTACAAAAATAATTACAGGCCTTAGAAAACACGTGCATACATTTAATGTATTTATGTGTATCGCATTTCAAAAAAAAATACAATAACATAAAAGAAGCATTCGTAATTTAAAAAAAATGTTTGATGGATTGATGAATTGAATACATCTCCCATCATATTGTAAGTTCTTTAGATTTCTTGAGGGATATTAAAACTGCTAATTATTGAAGACAAAACATGTAAAATATATATATATATATATATATATATATATATATATATATATATATATATATAGAGAGAGAGAGAGAGAGAGAGAGAGAGAGAGAGAGAGAGAGATCACACCATGTAATCTAGTTAGGTAAAGCTTACAAATCAAGAGCAAAAACCCACAAATAACTATGAAAAGCCTAAAAACAAGTCATAATGTCATAAAAGATAATTTTATCTAAAAAAGCAAGGTCAGAAGGTAGACAATCCATATCATCAAGACCCCAACCCAAGCTTATCAAGTCATTGCCATTTAGAATAGGCTCCCAACTAGTAGCCTAAGCAATGTCCCTGACATCTTCTTCTTTCTATGTCCAAGTGAGAAAAATGGCCGGAGAGAGTTTGGGTAACTTGTTCAACATGTCTGATCAGCCTCTAGGTGGTTCCACCCTAGCATTCATGTGTAGAGGAGTAGGAGGAGGAGTGTCCTAGCCATCCTTTCTAACTAGGGAATGAGGCAATGACTGCCACCCTCACTGCTGCCTTGGAGGGGTCATGTGCTAGTACAAGGTGTTATTGTGAGATTAGTGTCAATAATGGATATGATGATGCCTACAATGAGGAGGTAGATCAGTTTTATCCTCTAATTTGGGATCCCTAGGTGGAGATGATGGAACCTAAGCCATTACACAAATAGCATCTCCCTAGTGAGAGAGGAGATCCTGAAGGTGCCTAAGATCCACAGAAACATTATTAGATTGAACTTGAATCTACAAAAGAACATTGGAGATGATAGATAACTTGCTCAAAGTAGAAACATTACAATCTAAAGAAGCATTATTAAACATGGAATTATTTCTTTCTTTGCAAATCCAAAAAAACATTTCCACTCTAAATGTATACCAAACTTGGGTGTATTTAAAGGGTATCATAGATTTATCTCCAAGGAGGATGTGATTACAAAGAAATAATTTGGGATAGAATGTCCTGAAGAGATCTTAGATCCATGTACATACCCTTTGAGTTTTGGAATAGTACCAGAAAAGATGAGGGAGCATCTCCAAGTGGCCATAGAAAGGGCAAGTCGAAAGGGGAACTTTGAGCTAGATAAGTCTTATACCAATAGGTAAGCCTTGATACAATATACACCAAGTAAAATAAGTAAGATTGGGCTACACACAAGCCTCCCAAATAGTGCTAAAGTAGAAGTTCCATGTAGTAGCAAATGAATGCATCCCCCAATAGGTATTGAGCTTATCCACCATGGGAAAATGAGGGGTGAGCCATCCATAGCCAAGCTGAGGAGTGCAATTGTGAAAGGGGGTCTCTATATACCACTTCCTGTCATTCCACCATAGATGAGTAGAGTGAGCATTGTTTTTGTGGAGCATGGAGGGTGGCGCAATGTTGATTATCTCCTGGTAGGTTTCTTGGTCTGAATTAGCTAACAATTTTTTTTCTATCACCTCTTACCTGGATAGCCAAGAGTGAAATCACCTACAATAGATATCATGGATAGTATGAATGCCCATTAGGAAGAAGTTGAGATCATTGATCTAAAGGACCTCTACCAGGGGCACACCATTGAAGTTAAAAAAAATAGACCACTAGATTGAGTGGGTGTTAACATATAACCCATCTCAAAATCTTGAACCATTCTAGAGAAGCCATAGTTTAATCTTTTCTTATGCCTTCAAGATGATTTTAGCCACAAAGGACCCAATGATTTGAATGAGAGACTTAATGAAAATAAAGATAGGGAATCTGATCCCTTTCTAGGATTTCTTTCCCTTAAGCACGCCCAAGGAGACGTAGTGTCTAAATAGCACCTTCCAAGATTCTTGGCCCTCAATCGATTATATAATCCATTTGGTACATAAGTCAGTTCCTTGCCAACCTATGTCAATGAGCCCCATACCTATGACATCTCATGTGAGGCAGCAGTATTCCTAGGCCACCATGTGGAATCCTTTACCTTGAGGGGAATTAGCCCAAAAGAAATCTCTGTACAATTTCTCCAATTTCTAGTAAGATTTCTTAGAATGCACCCAACATGAGGATTAGTACACATGGGTGGTCACAAGTATCTTTAAGCAGATTTGATTTTTTCTTGCTAATGAAAGAGACTTGGTCACCTAGTATTCTAGCTTTTTAGCCACTCTGTCAACATCACATTACCAAAACAAAAGTGGTGAATCATCAAAAGAAAAGGGGATGCCAAGAAATTTGAATATTTTTGTATGTTGGTAGAGGGAGGTAATATTGCCTATAACAATGTGTTTTCTACCATTGGATGCTAGAGCCAGAGCCCAGATAGAAGGTTTTGAGATAAATTTTATAAAGTGATAATTAAGCAATTACATATCTTTTTATGGGTTCATGGTATCTGGAGGTAGATAAATTCTCATAACAAGGCTCATAGTTTGGGTATTGCTAATAAGATATCCAAAACCCTCAGCGGTAAGCACATACAAGGCATGAGCCAAAGGGTACCCTAGATGATTGGAACAGAACAAGCCAAACTACTCAGAGGTGACTCTATTGATGAAAAGGATGACTGAGACATCTGGAAAACGCTTTTGGGTGGTTTGAATGGATTTAGCCCTGAATCCTAATGCTCAAAACATGGCTAGTATGAATAGCCATTTGATACAATCGTAAGCTTTTTCAAAGTTAATTTTAATGAACATAGTTTGTTGTTTATACCTTTTAGCCCAATCCATCCCTTCTCAAACTGCTATAATGTTATCCAAAATATAACATCTTCTGATGAAGAATGTTTGTTCAGGGAACATAATGATAAGCAACATATTGCATAACTAGATTGCCAGAACCTTTGTAATAATTTTATAGGAGACATTCAAGAGGGTGATAGGCTACTAGTTGCAAATCAACTCAAGATCTTCCTACTTAAGTATGAATTTAATGTTTCCTTTATTTATGTTTTTGTTATTGTGATAAAATTACAATTACAATAAAATTATTGTCATATAAAACATTCTTTTTCACGAAAGAAAAAAAATGAATAAAAATATAACAAATAATTAGGAGGTTCTTTTTTCAACTTATAATTTAAGAAAGAAGAAAATTAAAAAATCATGCCAATAATGAAAAATGATAAGATGTTTGAAAAATATAATAATATCTTTTTAGCATAATAAACTCTAAAATTATTATTTTAAATAAAAACTTAAATTTTAGTTATATATTAATTGGGTCACTTTTATTTATATATTAAGTTTATTTTTTGGGGATGTGATTCTAATTATTATGAAATAGTTTAAAAGAATATAAATAAAAAATAATTATATATATATAACTCTTATTTCTTTTCCCATTATAAATTTTTGTTTTTAAAAACATATAACATTCACAATCAAAACATTCACAACCAATTTTTGATTAAATATTACTAATGAGATTGGATCTCTTATAAATTCCACAAATCTGCCACCTTCATCATGTGTCCGTCGCCTCCATGGCAAAAGGATGTATAAGTGGGTATCGGGTGAAATATATAATTTCGTGTTTTGCTCGGCCTACCGTCCAAGCCAAGAAGTTGGACTAAATTATCTTTTTAGTAAAAGAGAATCAAATTGAAAATTAGATCTGATTGAAAATAAAATTTAATTTGTAAATGGATCCTATCCAATCTAAAAAACGAGGTTACTAATGAATAAAATCTACTGTAAACTGAGTAATTGGGATTCAAATATTAATGCGATGATGTGGACAGCCTTATGTGTAATACAATATATTTATATACCTATAACTGTTCAATTTGATATTGAAAAGATATTTATTTCAATTTTGTTAATATAAAAATGAATAGTTTATTTTGGTTTAATTAATATGTTTTTTTTTATTATTGATATAATTTTTTTAAATTAATTTATTAAAAAACATTTTTGTTTATTTATTTTAATTAATAAAAAAATATTACTTTTTTCTGTCAAAAAAAATTATTAACTGGTTATAAATGATTTTTTCTTTTGTGCTGGATGCATCTTTATTTAATTGTTTTGTTTGTTTTGCATACGACTTACAATATGATTGGAGATGTATTGTATAGATATCTATTGCAATCATTTTAAAGCTTTGATTAGAGATGCATAGTATAGATATCTATTGTAATCATTTTAAAGCTTTGATTAGATGCACTAGATTACTTTTTGTTAGCAATGAATATTTATTTTGTGTAATTATATTTTTTATTATTGAAATGTGATATAAACAGATATATAAAATGTAATTATATTTTCTATAAACAAATCCATGTAATTTGTCACCGTAAAATAATTTTCTTTAAAAAATAAAAAATAAATTATGGATACACTTTAATATCATCTGTGATACGAGTTTTGGTTTTTACATTATTACACCATGGCCTCCTCATATTATCTAATAGAATTATGGACTCCCTTATTTTAAACAGAGGATTTAAATCTGCATCACTAGCTTACAACATTTTTGGGTGTCAACGTGAGCACTGTCCCAAATAAAGAAGGGTCTTCTTAAGTAGCTTCACTCTAACCCACACTCAAAAAACCAGCAAACAAAGACTTGAACAAGCCAAGTTAATATATTTTTTTTTCAAATAAAACTTTTAAGATAAAATTCAAATATATGAAAAAATTATCTAAATCTTTAGTGCAAAATCAAGACAAACAATGATAGTTTTTAACCATACACATGGAAATTGGAGATGAGGTCCCTAAAAATTTATATTAGCTACCTTTAGATCATATTCAGCTGGAGATATTGAGCTTTAAGCTTTTACATTAAACTCAAACTTTAGAGGGGGGGAATACGACATTTTCTTTACAATGGTGTGAAACGTTTCCCAGACTCATTGTAATATTCCAGTCCAACGTTCGTTCTAAATTGTGCATGCAGTAATAAAAGACGAAACAGATTGTTCACTCCTCGGTTTGACAAAACTCCTCCATTCATGGATTTGTAGCTCCTATTCCAATATAATGTACTCTGCATTAAATGTTTGATTTTTGTTAAACTGGGTGATAATTAGTCTTCCCCCCTCCTTGAGAAGACTCCCCTACTCCCCTCTGGGTTTTTGGTGCCTTTTGACTTCCGAATTAGGACAAAATCCATATTTGGTATTACCATTTCACCTTGCGTACTATTATTTGATAATAGTTCTTTCCTATATGAACAGCCCTTCCTCCACATATACGTATTCTCCCTTGAAATCATTGCTAAAAGCATTTAGTAAATAATTAAAAAACCAACAAAATCCCGCCCTCAGGAAATTCAAAATTATGATGATGGATTGAAAACTTGAGTAAAATAAAAAAATAAAGAAAATGCAAACTATACAGGTCTTGAGATTTCCCCGTATCAAGCCTCCCACGTTAAGTGAATTTTGAACCCCTGTTCACGAGCATAGTTTACAATGTTTCAAGCTGAATTCTAATTGGTTATTCTCAACTGGCGTCAAACATGACCCATTTTCAGCTGGCCTGTTCATCCATTTCACGAGGTATTCTTGTATTCAATGCCTCTAGTTTTCTTTGCCATTCTTGAGTTTAGAATTGATTCAATTTTAACAGAAAAAACAAGGCCGAACTTCAAAAGGCCATAACTTTTTATTTATATTTTTGTTTGAGTTTATCTTTGTGTCAAAACAATCACCTCGAAAAGTTCGGTGCAACAATAAATTGACCTATTTAGTTATAGGCATTTTTGATATTTTTCGAAGGCCATACTTGACTATTTGAGGGTCTGAAATTATAATTTAATATTATTCTCGATATTTTTTTAAATTAAGAATTGTATATTTTTGTAACCGAACTTTAAATTCAATTGATATGCATCTGATAGATTAAGCTTAGTGTTTACTTTATTTTTAAATAGTTTTAACGTTGTGTGCTCTTGCTTTTGAAGCTTACTAAAAATACCAGCTATTAAAAATAACAGGGTGAGTTTATTATTTTTAGAATTTTGAATTTTGGATGTCAACTCCAATTCTGAGTTGAGGCTTATTTATGCCTAGTTTGTAATTATTTGAATCATTAAATATGAATCAATACAGGGTATTATTTCAAAAGCTTTGCCTATTGGTATTTTTTTGTCTTAATAGTAATCAGGTTCATTATTTGGTATCGAAGCAAGTTCGAATCTTATAGGTGTAAGAGATGGTGAAAGGATGATGAAAAATCACTCAAATGAATTGGACTATGTAAGTGATACAAAGGTAAGTAAAATAATTAATCAAAAATTTTAAAAATCAAAGATAGAGGAGAATAAAAGATAATGTAAAGGGTGACACAGATCATGAAGAGAAAATTCTACAAGAAGAGGACCAATAAGAACAACCGTATCAATGGAAGAGAGGATGGTTAGATCTTTAAAATGAAAGAATAAAGGTTGACATTTGAGATTATGGAAAAAAGTTAAAACCAAAGGAGTTGATAAATGAGATGAAATACATGTTGAAGTCTTTTGAATGGACAACTATGAAAGAAAACAAGAAGGTAATGTTTGCATGCACAAAATTGAAGGGTCATGCAATGATTTCCTGATATCACCTATAGAAAACAAGATAAAAAAAAGGTAAATAGAAGATCAATTTATGGAAAAATATGGAGAAGAAACTGAGAGAAATTTATTCCTATGGATTATGCACAAACCCGATAGTCAAGATTATCAAATCTAAGGCAAAAGTATCACAATACATAAGAGTATACATATGTTTTTTATAAGCTTTCCATACAATTGGATCATGATGAAATAAAAAGAAAAAATGGATGGAAGGTATGTAAATGGTTTGAATGTTTCTATTTAAGATGAATTAAGTGTGGATAGAATGCTTTGCATGGAGGAATCTTATCATTTAGCTTGGAAGATAGAAGAAAAACAAAATAGATAAAATTTTAAAGAACATATAATGCACCAAGAAGAAGACAATCCCTTCCAATAAGAAGATTAGTTGAATTTAATACAAATAGAAGTGGATTTTATAACACTAGAGAAAAATCATCATGTGTTGTAAATAGACAAGAAGATTATATATAAGGGTTTGAATACCAGTAAAAAGGTAGAGGATTTTAGAGAGGATGAAGCTATGGTGGTGGTAGAGGATGATTTCTAAATCAATGTAGGTCTTATGCTTGTTATATATTTAGAGAATACCATAGATCATTCGATTTTCCATAATACCAAGATCAATAAAAGAGGTATGAGAATCTCCCAAAAGTGAATTAGTTGAAGCTAAAATAGAAGCAAAAAATATGCAAGTTGCAACAATAGATATTGGAAAAAATCTCATGATTAGAAGAATAATGATTTCTTCAAGGAAAAAATTTTAAAAAATAAAGAAGGTGGTGATGTATGATTGTGAATAAATATCTTTTGAACAAGGTGTACTTCAAGAAATAAGATATGTAGAATAATTGTAGATAGTGTTAGTTGTGAAAGTATACTTTTTTAAGGACATGATTGAGAAACTAGGTTTTTAGTTTGAAAAACATCCTAATCTTTAATGGATTTCATGTTTTAATAAAAGAAATGAAGTTATAGTAGATAAAATGTTCTTAATCAAGTTTTATATAGGTAAAACTTAAAAAATGAAGTATGGTGTAATGTTATATAAATGTATGCATGCCAGATATTATTAGGAAGGCCATGGTAGTTTGATTAAAAAAAATAAAAAAAATCATGATGGATAAAAGAACACATATAATATCTATAAAGGTGGTACGAAGGTAGTTTTGTTACCTCCTAAGAAAAAAAGCAAGCTACAAGTATGTTATCTGAAAATAATTTATCAAATACATCAATATGATAGGTTGTTATTATGCATTAGTAGTGAAGAAAGAAGACATAGAAATAGTGCACGTACTAGGAGAAGTAGTAGTAGTGTTGAGAGAATATATACCAATAGAAGCAGTAGTATTTTTTAAAGATATTCTACCTAATGAGTTACAAGATGTTTCACCACAAATGAAAGATATTCAACATCATATTCACTTGATTGTAAGATCAACTTGACCTAATCAAATAACTTATAAGATGAGTCGAATAGAACATACATAATTAAATAAACAAATTATTGAATTGGTGAAGAAGGGTGTAGTAAGGGAGAACATGAGTGCATGTGAAAGATTAGCATTGCTAACTCTAAATAAATATAGAGGGTGGAGGATGTGTGTACTTAGTAGATCAATCAATAAAATTACAATTAGGTATAGATTTAATATACCTCATTTAGATGATATGATGGATGTTGTTATAGGAGAAAAATATTTTACCAAGATTTATCTAAGGATGGTGATGCCATTCGTATTATCTATTGCACCCAACACATTTATGAGAGTAATGAATATAATGCTACAAGAATATAGTGGTAAGTTTAATTTAGTTTATTTTGATGATATTTTAATATTTAGTAAAATTTGAAAAACACTTATAAAATTTAAGAATGGTATTAAAATTATTTAAAAAAGAGAAATTCTATGCAAATTTGAAGAAGTTCAAGGTTTTACAAAATAATTTGGTATTTTTAGGATTTGTAGTTTCAGTAGATGGTGTAAGAATGGATGAAAAAAGTTAATGGAAGTTTTTGAGTGGCCTATTCTAAAGAATAGAAATCTTTGAGTTATTGAAGAATAAAATTACAAAAAAGCCTATTTTATCATTATAAAACTTTTAGCAAAGTGTTTGAAGTTGATTTTGATATTTTGTTTATGGGAATTGGTGTTATGTTGAGTTAATAAGGGAAGTCAATAACCCATTTTGATGAGAAATCGAATGATGCAAGAATAAATTATTCTAGATATGATGTTGAATTTTATACCATTATACAAGCATTAAGACATTCAAGGCATTATCTGGTTCATAAGGGTTTTATCTTATTTATTGATCATGAGGCTTTGGATTATGTGAACACTCAAAAGAAGTTAAATAGTAGACATGCAAAGTTGGTTTATTTCATGTAGAGTTATATTTTTATATTGACCCATAAACCAGGGAAACAAAATTATGTAATTGATGCTTTGAACATTTGAGTGGAATGGATATCTATTATGGTGAGTGAACTAGTTCGATTCAAAATTATTAAAGAAGAATATGATATTGATCCATATTTTAGCAAGATAGTAAAGCAATGTAGGAATCCATTCACAGGTGATACAATTAATTTTTATGATGGGTATCTTATGTAGGATGGTTATCTCTTCAAATGAAAACAATTACATATTCCAATTAGGTCTCTAAGAGACAATATTATAAGAGAATTGCATAGCGGTGTTTTCAATTGATATTTTGGTAAAATAAAGATAATATATTTAGTCGAGAAGAGGTATTTTTGGTTAAATATGAATAGATACATGATGAGATATGTTTTAAGGTGTAGGCCATCTTAGGTAGCAAAAAGACATGCACAAAATATAATGTTGTTTATGTTATTAATAGTTCCAAGAGGACCATGGACATATTTGAGTATGACTTTTATGTTGGGATTACCAAACAAACATAGAAGAAATGATCAATTTTTGTTGTTTTAGGCAAGTATTCTAAGATGGTTTATTTTAGTTCATTTAAGAAAACCAATGATATCACTAGAGTTACAAAACCATTTTTTAATAATATTATGAGATCTCATAATGTTTAAAAAACCATTAAATCAAATAGCAACACAAAAAATTTAAATCGTTTTTGGAGGACATATAGAGGAAGTGTTAGAGAGTTGTTATTAATATCATAGAGGGTCTTAATGAGTGGATAACATGATTTGATAGTCTAAGCATGAATGACAAAGTGTGTAGTGTGCTTATCCTAGTATGCTTGAAGAAGGCTTGGTGGATCTTCAGTTTTGACATGATTAGGGATGAGTATGGTGATTTGAGGATATGAAAGAGGTCATATTAGAGGTCAAAGATTATTGGAGAGCTTGTGTAAGTGCATGGTATTCATCTGGCTCTTCATTTTGTTCATCTAGGGATAGTTGGATTTGTGACATAAAAATATGAGTAGGCATATGGATGATTATATATTTCACATATGTGAAGGTTATAGAAGTAGATTGACATATGGATGGATTTCCCTATGTGAGAAGATCTTATGGTTCAAAATTTAGGTCATGCAATATAGCACATAAAAAGTTATTAAAGTGTAAAGTTGCCTTATGAAATAAATTTCACTAATTTCTCATAATTAGCCAAATTTGCTAGAGCAAATCTATGTTGAGTGATTAAATGTGTTATGAAGATCTAATGATGTCCATGAAGTAAAAATGTAAAAGTTTGATTAGATTGCAGATATAACTATCAAGTGGCATAATCACATGAATTAAAACAAGCTTAGAAGGTATGTGGGGCTGTGAAGTGGTGTTAATGTATTAATCTATTAAAAGATCTAACAGTGACTAGTTGATCATGCAACAATGATCCAAAAGAGTGTATCGAGTCAAAGAAGTCAAAGTGTTTGATGGTTAATAGTTATTAGACCAAGTTTTTTTAAGAGATCAATGGAGCATATGTATTCCAAACTATCAAGAAGAAATGAGATGATGCCAAGTGTTTGATGTTTAATAATGAGAAGAGGTAAAGACTTAACTACTTTGGAAAGATTGATGGAACATTTTTTGTCAAATTTTCCATGATCCATGAGATGAGTTAAAAGTGATATTTGTTTAACAAAAGTAAATACCAATCAACTTCTAAGGAGATCTATAATGCATGAATGGTCTAAAATGTAAGGACACGAGATGATGGCAAAGTTTATAAGGTTTAACGGTGACTGTTGGTATTTGAATTTGTAAAGGAAAAACCCAATCTACATTATTTGAGCTATAGCTTTTGATATAGGACAAATTCAAAGGTGATGTAAATTACAAAGTTGAATAAGACTTCATTATGCATTCAAATAAGGTGATTAGAAGATTTGAATGTTTGTAAATTCAAAGATATTGAGGTCCAAAGTTATCTATAAGTTTGACTATGTTCTGTAAGTGATCCAAGAAGATTATTCAAGTTCATTTTGATGTTATCAAGATATTTCATGATGTCTTATCTTTTGGAAAATATTGTAGACTTCATGAAGATCATTTTTATGGACTTTAGAGGTTTGACCAATTGATATTTAGTATGAATAATTACTTTGAAGTTGATTGTTCATTCATTCATTGTGATCTTATGTACAAGGCTATTGTTTGAGTAGATTGAGCATTTGTAAAGGTGTATAATGTTGACTATAATAATCTGAGGATGTTGAATGTGTCACGTGAAGTTGACCTATGCAATTATGAGTGATATTGTGTTGTTGTTTTGCTTGATGAAGTGTTAAATGAGTGAATAGGTCTCCACGAGACCTATAAGGGCTATTAAGGTCTAATTGAAAGTAGCTAGTACTTAAGGGTGACCCATGGATGCTATGGTAGACCTATAAGGGTGTTATTAAGCCATGATTTGGTGTGAAATAAGCCTTAAGGCTTAATTCATGTCTAATGGTTGACTAAGAATTTTATAATCATGAAGCCTATATAAATAGTGAAACCAAAGGTGATGGTTTTTAGGCATGTGTACAAATATTGAGCAAAGAAGAGAGGAGAGTGAGTATGCCTAGTGTATGGTTGATGAGTATAATAGATTGAAGATTGTGTATATGACCTACAGGTCATAATTTTGATGGCATAAAAGTGTTGTTGTCGGTTGATGATGAGTGGAGAGGTTTAGGTTGATCCAAAAGGATATTTCTAATGTTTGAGTATGAACTTGGTGATTAAATTAAGGTAGACCATGGTATGGAATATGTGTATGACCATTTGGTCATGTTGCTGGTGTTGTGATAGAACTATTGTAAGTATGTTGGTAGTATATGAGAAAGAGAAGAATGGAGAGATCCAAAAGGTTTATTGGTTAGTTTAAAGGTGGAGATGTTTATTTCATAAGAGGGTTAGAAGGACTTGAACATCCTCAGGGATAGGTTCTCCTTGTGAAGCTGGTGTTTCAATAAAAGAGTTAGGTCAAAAGTACTTCACCAAGGTTGTAGGTTAAAAGGACTTGGCCAAATAGGTGGTTAGAAGGACTTGATCATCCTAGAGGAAGGTGTTCCTTTTGAAATAAATGTTTAATTAAATTATGGTTAGAAGGACTTGACTAGTATCGTGCTTGTGATCATCTTGTAGGATAAGTTGTCCATGTGCTTGCAGGATTCAAAATGGGTTTTATTCCTGAAGAGTGTTTCCCACATAGATATTTTATTATGTGTGTGATCTTCATTATATTTATATGTATTATTATAAATGATGTGTATACTTCATGAATTCTAATATTAGTTGGTTAAGAGTTTAAATGTATTGAAAGGATTGGAATTGGAATTTGAATTATTTTGAATTACCCACCCCCTCTAAGTGATTTTACCTCTAAAAATTGGTATAAAAGCATTTATTTCTTGTAAGTTTAACCAATTGAAGGTGATCAAAGGTACAATGGATGACAAAGAGACTATGGCTTATCTTCTACACAAACTAGTATGTGCTTTATCAAATGTTAATGCAAGCATAGATGATGTGAAGATGCAAGTACAAGATCTAGAAGCAAAAATAGGAATTTTTAGATCATGGTGGATAAAGGTCTCGATCAAAGGATGGATCAATTTAAAATTAAAGTCATGACTTACTCAAATGTGCTTTTATCTAAGAACAAAATGGATTTTAGCTCCACTAAAAAGGTCAAGAATGAAAATTTATGGATCAATATTGGTCAAGAGAAAAGGACGTAAAATATGAACAATGTCTTCAATGGGTATCTATTCTCATGTAGTTAATTTGGTTATATATATATATAGGGATTGTGATCTCTCTTTAGAGATAAAAAGGGATCTCATATGTCATAATTATAACCAACAAAGTCATATATCACATAAATACAAAAGAGCCTTTTGGAAAAAATGATATACAAATCATTGACACCATCAAATAGTTCAAGGAGGCTAAGTACAATAATGAAGAATAAAAGAAGGAGAATTCAAATAGCCCATTGAAGGAAGAGTCAATCTTTATTCAAGCAACCTTCCATACTCAAACAAATGGGAAAAATAAATGGTTCATAGATAGTGGATGCTCAAATCATATGAAAGACGACAAGAGTAAGTTTTTATCTCTCAAGAAGACCAACTTAGGTACAGTGAGATTTGGTGATAAAAAATATTCTAACATAGTTGGAAAAGGTACTATGATTTTGGCCAATAGCCATACTAAGACAAAGAACCTATATGTAGAAGGTTTAAACATAATATTTTAAGTATGAGCCAAATTTGTAAGCAAGGAAATGTTGCAACTTTTCATGATAATTTTGGTGAAGTGAGAAAGGAAAAGTGTGGTAGATTAGTTTCAAATGTTTATAAAATAGATAACAACATGTAGATATTTCATGAATCAAAAAGGGATGAATGTTTCATGAATCAAGTAGAGGAAATTTGGTTTTAGCATAGAAGGTTTGGACATATAAATTTTAATAATATGGTAAATATCAATTTAAAGGGATTGGTAAGGTATATGCCCATGATTTCTAAGATTACTCAATCTTTTTATAAGGCATGTCTTCATGGGAAACAAATTGAGAGAAGATACAAATCCATGGAATTCCCATTACAGAGCCATTGGAGTTGATTCACATTGATCTATGTTGTCTTATGAGAAGTCAAAGTATTCAAGGTAATAGCTAATTTATGCTTCTCAATGATGATTTTATTAGGATGACTTGGACATTCTTTATTAAAGAAAAATTAGAAGCTTTTACAATATTTGTAGAATTCAAAGCTATTGTGTAAAATGATAATGTTTCAAAGATCAAGTGTGAAAGATCGAACAGAGGATGTGATTTTTGGTCTCATAAATTTGAATCATTTTGTGAAGAACAGGGATAAGAAGATAATATTATGCTTCTAAAACACCACAACATAATGGTGGTGTTAAAAGGAATAACAAGACTATTCAAGAGATGAGTAGAACCATGATTCAAGATGTCAAATTATCAGATAGATATTGGGAAGAGGAAGCCAACACTTTAGTTTACATCCTAAATATATGTAAAATTAGAGTTAATGGTGATAAGACTCAATATGAGTTGTGAAATAAAATAACATCTGATGTCAAACATTTTAGAGTGTTTAGATGTAGATGCTTCATCAAAAGATATGAAGATAATCTTAAAAAAATTTATTCAAGGTCTGATGAGGTCATCTTTTTAGGTTAATCTTCTATCAGTACTACCTATAGGTGATTTAACAAGAGACTTCACAAGATTGTTGAAAGTTCAAATGTAAGGGTAGATGAGGCAAGTAAAGTTAAGAAGTTAAAAGTGTAGATAAATGATTCAATTCGGATGTGTATTACAAATAATGATGAGTTATCCATTCAAATAGATGATGAGGATGAAGAGTAAAAATAAAGACAAGACTTTAAATATCCATATAAAAAAATTTAGAAAGATCATCCAATCTCTCAGGTTATTGGAAATGTTGGTGCAAGGTTTCAAACTAGAAGGGGAAAGTTGATCTATCAAAATCAACAAGACTCAGCTTTGTTATCCATGATTAAACCCAAAACATATATGGAAGCTAGCAAAGATGAAAGTTGGAATGATGCGATGGATAAATAAATTGATCAAATAATAAAGAATGAAATATGGGACTTAATTCCTAGGACAAAAGATAAAAATATTATAAGTAAAAAGAGGGTTTTCAAAACCAATATGAATGGGAAAGGAGAAGCCATAAGGAACAAGGCTAGATTGGTGTGTAAAGGATATGCTCAGGATGAAGGAATAGATTTTGATGAGACTTTTTCTCTTGTAGAAATAATGGAAGTAATTAGACTCTTCTTAGCATATGAATATTTCAAAGGTTTTTGGGTATACCAAATGGATGTCAAATCTTCTTTCTTGAATGGAAACTTAGAACAAGATTCTAGATTGAGTTACCTAAAGGATGCTTCATGTTAGGTAATAAAGATTATGTGTGAAAGAAAAAGAAGGATCTTCATGGTCTTAAACAAGATCCTAGATATTCGTATAATAGGTTAGATAAGTTTATTTTGAGTCAAGGTTTGAAAAATGGGGTATCTTATAGTAATTTATACATTAAGAAATAAAACAATCATCAATTGATAGTGGTTGTATATGTTGATGAAATAGATTTTGGATCTGACAATGATAATATGAGTAGAAAGTTTACAGATGCTATGAAGATTGAGTTTGAAATGTCAATATTGGAAGAGTTTTTTTTCTTCTTAGGATTAAATATTAACCAACTTGATGAATGGATATTCATTTCACAAGATAAATACATCAATTATATGCTAAAGATGTTTGACATGATGGATTTTAAGTCAATGGGTACTCCAATGGTCATAGGATGCAATCCAAGTAAAGTAGATGACTCACCAAAAGTTGATCAATGTTTGTATAGATCTATGATTGGAAGTCATGTATACTTTACTTCTTCTAATCCTGATATCATGAAAAAAAAGGGTCTTGTAGGAGGGTTTCAAGCTATTCCTAGAGAATCTCACTTGGAAATAATCAAAAGGATCTTGATGTATCTCAAAGGCACCATTGAGTATGGCTTATAGAATCCTAGGAGTAAAGAATTCAATTTGAGATCATCTATTGATGCATATTGGGAAGGTTGTGTAGATGATAGGAGGAGTACCAATGGTGTGGTATTCTTCATGGGGGAATTTTTTGTGTCTTGTATAAGTAAGAAAAAGGCCTTAGTATCTCTATAAACTATAGATGCTAAGTATATAGTAGTTGCCTCTTGTTGCACTCAAATCATATGGATGAAACAAACTTTAGAAGATTACAAGGTAAGACAAAATGGACCTTATCCTATCTATTATGACAATAATAGTGCTATTATTATCTCAAATAATACTTTTATGTACTAAAAACTATGCACATTCCTATTAGATATCATTTTTTGAGAGAATAAGTGAGTAATCAAAGTGTTAAGTTGGAGCATGGACATACAAAGAAGCAACTTATAAATATTATGACTAGACCATTGTCAAAAGCTATATTTCAATATCTAAGATAAAGGTTGGGCATCATTTATTTCTTTGTGAATCAATACAAGGTCTTTGGTTAAGGGTGAATAACAAGTTCATGATCTTGCTCTAGAGGTTTGTAAATAAGCTATAGTGTAGAGGCAAAGTTGGAGGTCATGGAAGTAGATTGAGAGATAAGGATAGTAAGCCTTTGTGGTGGTTTTAATGGTGTGTGGATATTTGATGATACTCTAGAGGTGCAATGGCTTATAGAACTCATGGGGAATCCTTGTTAGATGATGAGTTCCATCAGATTTCAATACTCTTGTGTGTTCTTTCTTTAATTATTCCACTACATGGTTAAAGAAGAGTTTTGGCATGTATCAAGAAGAAGATGTCAAGGAAAGAAGAGGTAGGCTCAAGGTAAGGGTGAGTTTTTATCATCTTTCCAATGTGTTCATCTCCTATTAGTGGTATTTTTATGTCCTAAAGATCAGTTGGTGCCCACATTGTCATTGTGTCAAATGGGGAGAAGATTCCTATTGTGAGAGTGCTTGAAGAGAGAGAAGAAAGGTGAGTTGTATGATGAGTGTTGACATCAATGACAAAGGGAAATTCTTTTGGATATTTTTAGTGATGTCATGGAGGTGTCTTGGTGAGTGGATGAAGTGTATTGATATTCTAAGTGCTGATGACAAAGTGTATCGTATGCTTGTCTTAATATGCTTGAAGTAGGCTCGATTGATCATCAGTTTTGGCATGATTAGGGATAAGTATGGTGATTAGGATGTTCAAGAGGTCTTATCATAGGTCAAAGATGATTGGAGAGATTATTAAAATGTATAATATTCATTTGGTTCTTCATTATGATCATCTAGGCATAGTTGTCTCTGTGAAAAAAAAATCTAAGTAGGCATATTGATGACATTACGTTTCACATGTTTGAAGGTTCCATGAAAATATATTGATATATGGTTGGATTCCTCTATGTGAAAAGATTTTATCATTCAAATTTTATGTCATGAAATGTAGCACAAAAAAAGTTATTAAAGTGAAAATTTGGCTTCTTAGATAGAATTCACTAAGTTCCCATACTTATCCAAATTTGCTAGAGCATATCCATGGTGAGCGGTTAATCATGTTATGAAGATCCAATGATGTACTTAAATTCAAATTGTCAAAAGTTTCTAAGATTGAATGGATACATACTTAGTGGTAGAAGTATATGAATTCAAACAAGCTCAAAATGTACATAGGGCTACCAAGTGGCGTTAGCATATTAATTTATCAGAAGATATAATAGTGAGTAGGTGATTGTGTAACAATAATCAAATAGAGCATATTGAGTCAAAGAGTTCAAAGTGTTCTATGGGTAATAGGTTAAAAACCAATATTTTTTAAAGATATTTATGGAGCATGTTTATAATAAAATATTAGGAAGCAATGAGATGATGCCAAGTGTTCAATGTTTAATAATGAGCAGAGGTAAAGACTCAGCTACTTTGAAGAGATCGACATAGCATTTTTTGTCAAAGCTGCCAGGATGCATGAGATGATGTCAAAGTGACAATTTTTAATAAAGATAAAGATCGATAAAATTATAAGGATATCAATGGTTTGTGATTTATCTAATATGTGAGGACATGAGATGTTGGCAAGGTGTCGAAGATTTAAAAGAGACTGTTGGCATTTGAATTTGCAAAGGGAAAAACTAGTCTACATTGTTTGAGCTATAACTTTTGATCCAAGACAAATTTGAAGGTGATGTAAAAGTAAAAGCTGAAGAGGAATTCATGACACATATAGATAATGTGAATAAAATATTTTAATGTTTGTATAGACAGATATATTTATCTCTAAAATTGACTATGTGTTTGACTATGTTTTGCAAGTGACCCAAGAAGATTGTTTGAGTTGGTTTTGATGGTATCTGGATATTTTATGATGTCTTAGATTTTGGAAAATGTTTTAGACATTATGTGGATAATGTGTGTGGAATTTTGAGGTTTGACCAATTGATATTAAGTATTAATAATTTCTTTGAAGTTGATTGTTTATTCGTTCATGGTGATGTTGTGTGCAACGTTATTATTTGAGTAGATTGATCATTTGTAAAGGAGTGTAATGTTAAATGTAATTATTTGAGGATGTAAAAGGGGTCATGTGATATGGACCTATGTATTTGTAAGTGAACCTGTGTTCTTGTTTATATTGTTGAAGTGATAAAGGAGTGAATAGGTCTCCACAAGACCTATAAGGGATATTAAGGCCTAATTGAAAGGAGTTACTACTTAAGGGCGGCCCTTGGATGCTATGGCATACCTATGAGAGTTTTATTAAGATATGTCTTGGTGAGAGATAAGCCTTAAGGGTTAATTAATACCTTATGGCTGACCAAGAAGTTGATAATCATGAAGACTATAAATAGTGAAACTAAAGGTGATGGTTTTTAGGCATGTGTGAGATTATTGGGTGAAAAAGAAAGGAGAGCAAATGTGCCCAATGGATGGTTTGATGAGAAGATAAGATTGAGGATTGTGTGTATTACATGTAGGTCATAATTATGATGGTATAATAGTGTTATTTTAGGTTGAGGATAAGTGATTAGGTCTAGGTTGATCCAAAAGGCTATTTTGGATGTTTGAGTGTGAGCTTGGTGATTGGATTGACATAGATCAGGGTGTGGACTATGTGTATGAGCATTTGGTCATGTTTTTGGTGTTGTGATAGAACTGTTATAAGTTTTTTTGAAGTGTATAAGCAAGATAAGAATAGATTGACCCAAAATATGGTTTTGGATTCATTGTGAGTGTGTGAAGAAGTGAAAGGGATATGTTATCAGAGGTCCATCATCAGGTTTTAAAGACATCAATTTAAAAGGGGAGATGTTTATTTCATAAGAGGGTCAGAAGGACTTGACCATCTTGAGGGGAAGGTGCTCCTTATGAAGCAGGTATTTCACTAAATGCCTTAGGTCAGAAGGACTTGGCCAAGGTTTTAGGTTATAAAGACTTGATCATCCTAGGGGAAGGTGCTCATTGTGAAATAGGTGTTTCACTAAATTCTGGTCAGAAGGACTTGACTAGTCTCATGTTTATGATCATTTTATTAGATAAGTATTGATTGTGCTTGTAGGTTTGAGAGTGGGTTTTATTCACCAAGAGGGTTTCCCACATAGATCTTTTGTAATGTGTGTGATCTTGATTATCTTTATATTTATTGCTATAAATGATCTATTTGCTTCATGAATGCTAGTATTATTTAATTAACAGTTTGAACAAATTGGAATTTAATTTTTATTTGTCTTAAATCACTAATTAACCCCTCCCCCCCTCTTTGTGATTGTACCTCTAATAGGAATATGGGGAATAAGATACAATTCAGTAGTGCATACCACCCCTAAATAGATGGAAAGACATAAGTTGTAAATAGGCATGTGATAAATTTATTAAGATGCATAGTTGGATAGAAGCCTGGGTAATGGGACTTAGATTTACCACAAGTTGAGTTTCCATATAATAGTTTAGTGAAAAAAAAGTCAATATTTCAGATTATTTATAGGAAAAATCATATGATTATTTTAAATTTGGTATAGTTACTAATTGTATAATGAGTTAATGATGATGCAGAAGTGTTTTCAAAAAAAATATGCAACGATTATAAGGAAAAGTAAGATGAAAATTAAAATAAAGTAATGAAAAATATAAATTAGAAGTAGATTTTGAAAAATGATAAAAAATATTTGAATAAGGATATTTAATGATGCTTTAGTTAAGAAAAGAGATATTTTTAAAAGGTACATATAACAAGTTGATGTATAAGAAAATTGGACCATGCAGAATTGTGAACAAAATCAATAACAATGCATATGAGGTGAGTTTACCACAAAAAAATTATATCTCTATATTATTTAATATTTAATATTTATATGATTTACATGGAGAAGATGGTGAAGGTGAAGAAGTATATTAGAAGCAATTGGTGCCAAAGAAGATGAAATAAAAGATAGTGCATGTTTTAGATAAGAAGACCATAAACATAAGGAAAATAAATTATGATAGGTATTTGGTACATTGGGAAGGATTGAAATAAGAATACAACACTTAGATTATAAAATGGAAGCTGAAGAAGTTTTTATAAGATCAAATGTTAACAATACAATCATAGCAACATACAGGAGCTAATTGTTTTTAACCAGAGGAAAATGATGCAAGAAAAGAGGTAAAACTTCTAGAGGCCATAAAACTTGAGTCATAGATTAATTTTAACATATTTTCTTGCCAAAATGACTGTATAAACTTTATTGGTGCATCCATAACCTCATTTTTCTGGTTATGGATATTTTCAATATTTTTTAAAGCCATATGTGACCATATTAGGGTATGATATTATAGTTTAATATTAGTTTAGTATTTTTCTAAATTTAGAAATTATATATTTTTAAAATCAAATTTTAAATTAAATTGATATTTGTCTAATAGATTAATTTTAGTGTTTAGTTTATGTTTAGAGCTACGTGCATTTATATGAAAAACTTAATAAAAATAACAACTCTACTAAACACAATAGGTCAATTTTTATTATTTTTAGAGTTTAAATTTTTTAATGTCAAATCCAATTTGGAGTTGAGGCTTATTTATGCATGGTTTTCAAATTATTTATATCATTAAAAATGAATCAATACAGGTTATTTATTTAGAATCTTTGCCTATTGGCATTTTCTTGTCTTGATAATAATTGGGTTCATTAAATTTCCTCACCTTCCTTTTTGGGTAAATAATATGTTCATATCTACATATATACTTCATATTCCTCACAATAATAATATCCCTCTCCTTCTTGATATGCATACAAATGTGAAACATCATAGATTAGAAAAAAAAATCAATTCAACAAGTAGTTCTATTTCGTATGCATTTGCTGAGAACTTTTGCACAATCTTTCAAGACCCAACCTTCTTCAAATTTATCTTGTTGTAGCCTTGCTTTGAAATCTATCTTTTCTAAGATGACCAAGGAATAAGGCATATAATTCAAAATTATTCTCTCTTCTCTTAATATTATCATGTCCTTTATTGACTTGGCTACTATGCTTAATATTTTACTTTACTTTCTTATGCATCCCTTTCATGTATCGAAAAATCTCTTCACCTAATCTCTCTTCAAATGAAATTTTAGAAAAGTAAGCTCTCTTAGTTATTAAATAACTCTTGTGATGTACCCATACACATTTCAAAAAAATGTTTTTCCTATGCATTTATTCATGGAATCTTTGTTTGTAATTTTTTATTGTGGAAACACCAAATCCCATTGCTTGGGATTATCATCACCCAAACATATTTATAATTTGCCTAAGATTATATTGACAAATTTGGTATGTTCATCTCTTTGTAGGTGATATGTAAATCTGAAATTTAAGTTTCTATTTATATTTTTCCAAAGATTCCTCAAATAGTGGCCCGCAACCTTGGTTTTATAATTTAAAACTATGTTTTTAGGTAGTCTATGTATATCCTAACAAACTCCTAGAAAACCAAATTAGCAACCTATGTATCATCATTGGTATAATAAAAATCTATGAAATATGCCATTTTTGAGAATATATCAACAACAAAAAATGGATTCATAACCTTTTTGAGTCTTAGGTAATCTAGGCATAAAGTCCATGCTTATGTCATCCCATGAAATTTTTTTTATCATAAATTGTTAACATAGTTGTGTGTTTTTACTTATTCTTTTGCTATGTTGACAAATTATGTAGCCTTGAATAATTTTTTTGGCTTCATCTCCCATCATTTGATATTTGTACATATTGTGACCAACATAACCCCATATATATTTTTAAATTAGATATCCACTTGATCAAGAAGAATTTCCTTTAACATACCTTCATATTAATGTAAAACTAGTTTGATTCCCATTTTTTTTTATAATTGTAATTTTTTTCACATAAATATCTATCTACACCCCTTCATGTTAAGATTAGTTTATATTTTTTAAATGTCTTCACATTTTATTTCAAATGGTTGAGATATTAAAAAAAAATATATGTTTTTGTTTAGTTTAGTTTTGGGGTTATCTTTAGTGTTATGTACATAGGACTCTATGGACTTATTTCATCAATGACTTAGCCTCTAAAACTTTTATTCCCATGCACTAAGCTTCACATACACTCAAACATAGTTAGATTGGAAATTATTAATTTTTGTAACTTCACATCTATCTCAATTCCCTTGCATTTCACTATTTATATTTATGACTTTGTTTTTTTTATAGAAATGCGATACTTATATTAGTATTTTGTGTGTATCAATTTTCATATATTGTAACTCCAATTCAATAAAAAAATTCTACAAATCATGATCTTTTTCAATAGAAACCTTAAAATATCATAGTTTCTTACATCAAGGTTAAGAAATCCATGATTCTGAGTCAATTTTATAATGTTTTGTTTCATACTCTATGAGTCTCATTTCTTTTCCCTATTACGCAAGATGAAAATAAATATATGAATTATAAAATGAATTTTTATATTACCATCATCTGAGTCTATTATAGAATGAATTGTTATATTTTATAAACTCTGAGTCAATAGTATCATGCCACATGTCATGATATGGCTGATCATGCATTCAATCACATTTAAAAATACATTTTTAAGGCCTATACTACTCTATATAAATTTGAATGTACAACATGTTTTATTTTCAAGGGTCATGTAGTGAAGAAATGTCTAGGAGATAATCTATTAATTTCAAAGAACTATGTTTACCAAATCCTATGTGGATATGTCACACTAAAATTTAAATTGAGAAAAAAATAAATAGATTAAAAATGGGTTAGTTCATACTTAATATGTTTTGAATTAGTTTATATCGAGGTGGTTGAAAGGTGTCTAATGTGAAAAAACTCAAACTTTTACCAACATATTCAAGTCCTCGTGTAGTCCAAATAAAATAAGACAATTAAGTTCAATGTCCCTTGTAACTTTGAAGTTGCATTATTGTTACATGTGGATGCAACATATTTATTTTTGAAATAAACCCGTGAACAAAAGGAAAAAAATAATTCTTAATGAGAAAAAGTGTCTATGTGATGAAAGACCATATTTTTAATAAATGTATATGAATGATATGACTAAAACCTTCAATCTAAATTTATACGATGAATAAATGAAAATTTGGATTCTATTTCTAAAATTTGTTTCTTTTTTATATCACTATTGAAAGCGTGAATCTCAATTTGTTACAGAATAATCGAACATACCTCCAAACTAAAAATATTTATACATAGAAAACTAAAAGGACATTGAGGATTCAATGTCTTGGGTAGAGCACATAGAAGTAAACAAAATGGATTCATCTAACTAATCTTTTGGTATGTCCCATGTATACATAGATATACTTTTCACTGAATATGTCATCTGATTAAAGCATAACAACACAATTTTAAAAGTAATTATGGATAAAGGGGGTGTCTTTCAAGATGGCATAAACTATTGCAAGGACCTAGTCACTATTAAAATTATAGGATTACATCAAGCAACTACAAAGCTAAGGGTATTATTATATATACCTCATTTATAAATCTTACTAGGACTAGGTATAAGGATGACATGTTTTTTTTATTTAATAAAAAAATAAAATTATCATTCTAGTATGGATGAATTTTCTCAATAAAAATTATTTAAGAGAAGTTTTCAAGGATTGGTTTGAAATCCCATAAAATTGGACTAATAGGAAAGATGTCAATAATTTCCCTATAAGGTTTTTTGTAACTAGTGTTAAAATCAAAATTAAATTTATGAATTGAATATATGGTGCTATTGAAATTTTAAATTCCAATAATATTTGGGTTCTACTAATTTATATGATCATAGATGATAAATGGGTTACTTCTCTAGGGGAAATAATTTCATACCTTTTATGACAATAAGTAATAGGGGTAAGCGAAGGGAAAAAATATTATGTCATATATTTTATGTTAGATTTCACCTGCACCATATTGAAATTTGAGCTCTTATAGATCCCAAAATATTTCCCATATCTATGTGGCCTTGTTCATAATAAATTTCTCAAAACTATATGTTTATGTACTTTAATTCCATCAAGGACATATGTAATTTTTTCTATCTTTCAGTATTTTGGTCAATTAATGAGACATAAAAGCCTAGGATTTGTGAAGAAATGAGGAGATCAATTTTAAATATTGAGTCATGCCAGTATTGTGCAAAATGTATAGTAATAGTAATTAAGGTACTTATGGTGTCACCTCTCAAGTTAACCTAATCTATACCAAATAAGCTAGCATAGCAAGAAGTAACATATCAATGTTTTGATCGAATTAGTTATCTTTGCAAATAAAATAAATAGTCTTCATTACTTTACAGATGATTTGGTAAAAGGAGGACTATTTTTTTAATGTTTTAAACTCTTTAGGCACTGGTAGCACTTTGGTCATCCCTCATTTTGGATGACTATGAACTGCTACAGTGGGATCTAGTGGGTAATGCAAATAAGCTTTTATATGCATTGAAAATAAAAAAAAATATAGTATGGGTAATTTCATGGAGTTGGGGGACAATTATTGATAGAATCAAACTTTTAATTTTGCTTGAATCATATCTTACTCTTGAAGGGGTTCAAATTGGCCTCAAATGCCTCCTCAATTAAATAATTAAACTCTTTAGTTAATTATATAAGACCTAAAATTAGGGTTAATTTCACACTAAATCACATCATATACAATTTAAAATAGGTTCATATGGCTCATTTTGACACTAATTACCTCCACAGTTTAACTAATCAACATTTACATTCGTTAATTGATGACTTGAAATTTATTGAAGTCAAAACCACATTATATGCTTGTAGAACTTACATATAAGTAAATAAAGTTTCTTTACTTAAATTCAAATAATGATATTGGAATTGATTTACCCCAAAATCACATTTTATAGTCATGATATTAGGTTGAAGGGGCTCAAAATAGCCCCAATTTATTTTAGAGGCATAGCTAGTTTCGTAATCCAAAGCTAAGTTTTAGACATAGGTTTTCAAAATGCATTTTATGACATCTTGTGATAAAATCAATTACATTATAAGGCATATATGTTTGGAAAATGTAGTGGGAATTAGGGCATAGGGCATATAATTTATGTTTTAGGGATTAGAGATTAGGCCATGTAGGGTTTAGTTTTAAGGGTGTATGTAATGTCTAATTGCCATATGCCATATGAATCTTATTATTACTATAAAGGATGTTAATTTAGACTAAATAGACTCAAAAATAAGGAATGTTCAAGGTTTACAATTTAGGGTATAGTGTTTAGGGTTAATGGTTTAGGGATTAGTTTTTAATGTATATATGGTTTAGGTTACATAAGGTCAATCACAAAGATAATTAAAGATAATTTGAATCACTTGGTCCCATTTGTGGTTATTGAATGTGTTTTTAGGTTATCATTATACCCCATGTCATTGTGCAAATTGAGTTAATTAGTCAAATGGGGCAATCAGACATGTGATTTAGGCCAAATTGAGCCCTGTGAACTTATTTCTTAGTATAAATAATGTTAATTTGGGATAAAATGATTGGTTCAAGGTTTAAAGAGTTTATATTTATGTTTTAGAGTTTAGGGATTAGGGTATAGGTTTTAAGTTATATAAGATACAATAATGATGATGATTAGGGAAAATTTTATATCCTTGAACCTACATTTATGAGTAGAGAACATGATTTTGGGATCAATTCTCCCACACACCATAACAAATTGAGTCAATTATGTCAATTGTGGTAATGAGTGATGAATTTTTTACTAGGTTCATCCATGTGAACCTAATTATTACTATATATAAAGGATGTTAATTGGAGATAAATTTTATTAGTTTAGGATTCAGGGTCTAAAATTTAAAGGGTTTAAGGTTTAGGGTGTATACCTTAGGGTTTAAGGTAAATGGTATAGGATTTATGGTTAAAGTTAAATGGTACAAGGTTTAAGGTTTAAAATTTTGGATATAGGTTCCAATGTCTAAGGTAATTGAATAATATTTGAGCTCCATTTTCACCTATTTTTGGTAATTACCTTCATGTTTTCATTTCTTATAAAAGTAGGTTCAATTAATCTATACATGTTACATACATTATAAAATATATTGAGCCATAAATTTTTTTAGGGGATCAATTTTGCCCAAATAATCCCCCTAATTGTACAAATTGACTAATTAGTTCAATTCATGAGAGAATTTAACTTTTAATTTTGTACCAAATCATATCTTTCTCTTAAAGGGATTCAAATTGGCCTCAAATGCTTCCTCAATTAAATAAATCAACTCTTTGGATAACTATATATGACATGACATTAGGGATAATTTCACTTCCAATCACATCTTATAAAATTTCACTCCCAATCATTTTGACACTAATTACCTCCAAAATTTAGGTAATCAACATTTGCATTCATTATATGATGAAATGATGTTTATTGAGCTTAAAACCACATTATATACATATAAAACTTGCATATAAGTATATAATGTTTCTTTACTTCAATCGAGATAATAGTATTGGAGTTGATCCACCACAAAATCACATTTTATAGTTATGTAATTAGGTTGAAGGGGATCAAAATAGCCCCCATTTACTTTAAATGGATAGCTAGATTGGTACTTCAAAGGCTATGTTGTGGCCATAGGTTTAAAAAATACATTTTATGACATCTCATGATAAAATTAGTTATATTTTAATGCATGTATGTTTGCAGTATTTAGTGGGCATAGGGCATACAATTTATGTTTTAAGGATTAGAGATTAAGTCATTCAGGTTTTAAGTTTAAGGGTGTATGTAATGTATAATTTATCCATGCCATATGAACCTAATTATTACTATAGAGGATGTTAATTAGCATAAAATCAATTAGAAAATAGGGAAAGTTCATGGTTTACAATTTGGGGTATAGTGTTTAGGGTTAATGGCATAGAGATTAGTTTTTAATGTGTATATGGTTTAGGGTATGCATGGTCAATCACAAAGATAATTGAGGATAATTTGAACCACTTGGACCCATTTATGACTATAGAATGTGTTTTTGGGTTGTCATTATACACCATGTAATTGTGTAAACTAAGTGAATTAGTCAAATGGAGTAATCAGACATGTGATTTAGGCCAAACTAAGCCCTTTGAACTTATTTATTAGTCTAAATTATGTTATTGTAGGCTAAAATGATTGGTTTGGGGTTTAAATATTTTATATTTATGGTTTAGAGTCTAAATATTAGTAAAATTAGGGATTAGGGCTTAGGTTATAAGTTTTAGGTTATAAATTTGAGTTTTTTAAACCTATATTTGTGAGTAAAGTATGTGATTTTTGGATTAGTTAGCCCCCAAATCATCACATATTGAGTCAATTAAGTCAATTATGGTAATGAGTGATGCATTTTTAACTAGGTTCATCTATGCAAAACTAATTATTACTATATAAAAGGGATGTTAATTGGGGATAAATTTATTAGTTTAGGGTTTAATATCTACAATTTAAAGGGTTTGGGGTTTAGGGCTTATGACTTAGGTTTTAAGGTAAATAGTATATGGTTTGGGTTTAAAATTAAATGGTACATTATTTAGTGTTTAAGATATCAGATATAGGGTCTAACCACTAAGGTAATTGAAGAAAATTTGATCTTTGTTTTCACCTAGTTATGGAAATTACCTTCATGCTTTCATTTCTTATAAAAGTAGGGTCAATTAAGCCATACATGTTACATACATTATACAATTGATTGAGTCATAAATTTGGTCTAAGGTATTAATTTTGTCAAAATTATGCCCCTATTTACACAAATTGACTAATTGGATCAATTCATGATAGAATAAAACTTTAAATTTTTCCCTGAATCATATCTTGCTCTTGAAGGGGTTCAAATTGGCCTCAAATGTCTCCTTAATTAAATAAATCAAATCTTTTATTAATTATGTATGATATGAAATTAGGGTTAATTTCAATCCAAATCACATCATATATAATTTAAAATAGTTTCATATGGCTCATTTTAACACTATTTACCTCCATAATTTAACTAATCAACATTTGCATTCTTTAGCTGATGACTTGAAGTTTATTGAGCTCAAAACCACATTCTATACATTTAGATCTTGCATATAAGTAAATAATGTATCTTTACTTCAATAAAGACAATGATATTAGAGCTGATCAACCCCCAAATCACATTTTATAGTCAAGAAATTAGATTTAAAGAATCAAAACAACCCCTCATTTACTTTACATACATAGCTATATTGGTACTCCAAAGGCTATGTTTTGGACATAGGTTTACAAAATGCTTTTTATGAAATCTTGTAATAAAATTAGTTATATCATAAGGCATGTATGTTTATGGGATGTAGTGGTCATTTTTTCATAGTGATTGCAATTTATGTTTTAGGGACTAGATATTAGGGCATGTAGGTTTTAATTTTTGTAATATCTAATTTCTCTATTCCATGTGACCCTAATTATTACTACAAAGGATGTTAATTGGCATGAAATTATTTGGTAAATAAGTAAAGTTCATTATTTATAATTTATGGTATAGTGTTTAGGTTTAATGGTCTAGGGCTTAGTTTTTAATGTATATATGGTTTAGGGTACATAAGCTCAATTACAAAGAAAATTGAGAATATCTTTCATCACATTGACCAATTTCTGATTATAGAATGTATTTTTGGGTTGTCAATATACCACATATCATTATGTAGATTGAGTGAATTAGTCAAATAGGTCAATCAAACATGTGATGTAGGCCAAATTGAGCCTTGTGAACTTAATTATTAGTCTAAATGATGTTAATTTGGGATAAAATGATTGGTTTGAGTTTTAAAGAGTTTACATTTATGGTTTAGAGTTTATGGATTAGGAACTTTAAGGATTAGGGCTTAAGGTATAGCTTTTAGGGTATATAAGATATAATCATGATGATGATTAGGGAAAATTTGAGCTCCTTGAACGTACATCTATGAGTAAAGAATGTGATTTTGTGATCAATTATCTCCCACATCATCATAGATTAAGTCAATTATGTCAATTATGGTAATGAGTGATGAATTTTCGATGAGGTTCATTTTTGAAAACCTAATTCTTACTATATATACAGTATGTTGATTGTGGTAAATTTAATTAGTTTAGGGTTTAGGGTATACAATTTAAAGGCTTTAGGGTTTAGCACTTATGCCTTAGGGTTTAAGGTAAATGATACAGGGTTTAGGGTTAAAGTTAAATGGTACAAGGTTTAGGGTTTAAGATATCAGATATAGGGTCCATCCACTAAGATAATTTAATAACATTTGATCTCTATTTTTACCTATTTATGGCAATTACCTTCATGTTTTCATTTCTTATAAAAGTAGGGTGAATAATCCATACATTATACAATTGATTGAGCCATAAATTTGGTCTATGGGAGCAATTTTACCCAAATCATGACCCTAATTACACAAATTAACTAATTGGATCAATTCATGATAGAATCAATCTTTTTATTTTCCCCCAAATCATAACTTGCTCTTAAAGGGGTTGAAATTGGCCTTAAATGCATCCTCAATTAAATAAATAAACTCTTTAGTTAATTATATATGAAATGACAATAGGGTTATTTTTTTTCCAAATCACACCACATTACATTTAAAATAGGTTAATGTGGCTCATTTTGACCCTAATTAATTCCATAATTTAACTAATCGACATTTGCATTCATTAGCTGATGACTTCAAGTTTATTGAGCTCAAAACCACATTCTATATATGTAGAACTTGCATATAAGTAAATAATGATTATTTACTTCAATCAAGATAATGAAATTGGATTTAATCAACCCTCAACTCACATTTTATAGTTAAGAATTAGGTTGAAAGGGCTCAAAATAGCCCCAATTTACTTTAGATGCACAACTAGATTGGTACTCCCAAGGCTATGTTTTGGCCATAGGTTTAAAAATGTATTTTATGGCATCTCATGATAAAATAAGTTATATAATAAAATGTATAATTGGTTACACCTTAAAACCAAGTAATTATAAGTATACAAGTCAACATATTATAATACCAATAAATTTTTTAATGTATATATTGTTTAGGCTACACAAGGTCAATCACAAAGATAATTGAAGACAATTTCAATCACTTGGACCCATTTTTATTATAAAATGTTTTTTAGGTTGTCATTATACCCCATTCCATCATATAGATTGAGTGAATTAGTCAAATGGGGTAATTACACATGTGATTTAGGCCAAACTGAGCCCTGTGAACTTAATGCTTAGTCTAAATGATGTTAATTTGGGCTAAAATGATTGGTTCAGGGTTTAAAGAGTTTATATTTATGTTTTATAATTTAGGGATTAGGAACATTAGGGATTAGGGTATAATTTTTAGGGTATATAAAAAAGAATCATGATGGTGATTGGGGTAAATTTTAGCTCCTTAAACCTATATCTGTGAGCAAAGAATGTGATTTTGGGCTCAACTAGATCACACATCATTAGAGATTGAGTCAATAAAGTCAATTATGGTAATGAGCAATGCTATTTTGACCAAGTTCATCCCTGTGACCATAATTCTTACTATGTATAAAGGATATTAATTAGGGATAACTTTATTGGTTTAAGGTTTAAGGTCTATAATTTAAAGGGTTTTGGGTTTAGGGATTATGGCTTATAGTTTAAGGTAAATATCACAAGGTTTAACATTTAAGTTAAATGGTACAAGTTTTAGGGTTTAAGTTAAATGATATAGGGTTTATGGTTTAAGATATTAGATATATGGTCAAATGACTAAGCTAATTTAAGAAACATTGACTTGCTTATTCATCTATTTTTGATAATTACCTTCATGCCTACATTTATGATAAAACTAGGGTCAACTAAGCCATACATGTTATGCAATCAATTGATCCATAAATTTGGTTTAAGGATTAAATATTGCCCAAATCATGACCCTAAGTACACAAAATCACTAATTAGATCAATTCATGATTGAATCAAACTTAATTTTTCTCCATATCATATCTTACTCTTGAAGGGGTTCAAATTAGCCTCAAATTCCTCCTCGATTAAATGAATCAAATCTTTGGTTAATTATATATGACATGATATTAGGGTTAATTTCAGTCCAAATCACATCATATTACATTTAAAATAGGTTAATATGGCTTGTTTTAACCTAAATTAATTCCATAATTAAACTAATCAACATTTTCAATCATTATCTAATGACTTCAAGTTTATTCAGCTCAAAACCACATTCTATAAATGTATAACTTGCATAGAAGTAAATAATGAATCTTTGCTTCAGTCGAGATAATGAAATTGGAGTTGATCAACCCTCAAATCACATTTTATAATTATGTAATTAGTTTGAAGGGGCTCGAAATAGCATAAATTTACTTCAGATGGACAACTAGATTGGTACTCCAAAGGCTAAGTTTTGTACATAGGCTTAAAAATACATTTTATAGCATCTCGTGATATAATAAGTTATATAATGAAATGTCTAATTAGTTACACCTTAAAACCAAGTAATTATAAGTAGTCAAGTCAACATATTAAAATGCCCATAATGTTTTTAATGTATATATGGTATAAGCTAGAAAAGGTGAATCACAAAGATAATTGAGGACAATTTTAATAACTTGGACTGATTTATGACTATAGAATGTGTTTTTGGGTTGTTAGTATACCCCATGTCGTCATAAATATTGAGTGAATTATTTAAATGGGGTAATTTGACATGTGGCTTAGGCTAAAATGAGCCCTGTGAACTTAATGCTTAGTCTAAATAATGTTAATTTAGGGTAAAATGATTGGTTTACAATTTAAAAAGTTTCTATTTATGGTTTAGATTTTAGGGATTAGGAACTTTAGGTATTAGGTTATAATTTTTAGGGTATATAAATAACAATCATGATGGTGATTGGAGTAAATTTTAGCTCTTTGAACCTAGATCTATGAGTAAAGAATGTGATTTTGGCCTCAATTAGATCCCACATCATTAGAAATTGAGCCATTGTGGTAATGAGTGATGATATTTTGACCAAGTTAATCCCTATGACCCTAATTCTTACTATATATAAAGGATGTTAATTTGGGATAAATTTATTAGTTTAGGGTTTAAGGTCTATAATTTAAAGGGTTTCGTGTTTAGGGCTTATGTCTTACAATTTAAGGTAAATGGTATAAGGTTTAGGGTTTAAGTTAAATAATATAGGTTTTAGGTTTTAAGTTGAATGGTACAGGGTTTAGGGTTTAAGTTATAAGATATAGGGTCAAATCACTAAGGTAATTGAAAAAACTTTGATATTCTTATTCAATTATTTGTGATAATTACCTTCATGTTTGCATTTTTTATAAAAGTAGGGTCAACTAAGCCATACATGTTGCATACATGTTATACAATCAATTGATCCATAAATTTGGTTTAGAGGCTCAATATTACCCAAATCATGCCAGCCTGAGGGTGTATAGATCTTATGCAGCCACCAGAGTTTGGACCACACAAGTATAACACACGCAGCCGAGTCTTGCTTGAAGGTACTCAGGTGTTAGATCAGCCACCGACCATCATGAGTGACAGACGTGATGGCAGCCCACCTAGGGGCCACAGGTATGATGCTGACTAGGGTACCAGAGAATTTCAACGTGCTATGATGACAAGCCGACAACAGATGGCTCAGACACTACAGGCACTTATGACTATGATAGAGAGAATGAACACACCGGATGGACAGAACGGGGACCAAAGAGATGACAGGAGTGCTACGGTTAATCAGAGGCCACAACAGACTCACTCCAAAATAGCTGATAGACCTACACGTCCTACTTTTGTTCAAGAAGAACCAGAGGCACCAGCAGAGGAAGCAGGGAATAACCCATTTGCAGATGTTTACATGGCTGCAAATGATGAGTGGGACTTTTTACCTCTTCATGTCCAAGAGAGGATGACCTTTTATTGTTTTGTCAATCTTAGGAGAGAGCACTACAGATTGGTTAGACAGGATAGGAGGCCTAGAGTTCAATTCAGTGAGCTGAAGAAGGCTACTGGTAAGCTTTCTCTTACTAATTTTGATGGTAGCGGCAAGATGACAGCTCAAGCTTGGGTTCATAAGCTTGACACCTTTTTGGCATTGAGACCAATGTCAAAGATAGAGGCCATCAAATACGCCACTTTTCACTTGGATGGAGTAGCACACGAGTGGTGGTACCATGGTATGGTAACACTCCAGCATAATCAGGTAACAGAGTACCAGGACTTTGTGGATAGATTGGTTGAGCGGTTTGACAGGAAAGATCCCGAGGTTTAATTTCGAGATCTGGCACAGTTGAGACAAACAGGTAACTTGGAGTCCTTCATTGGTGAGTTTTAGAGATTGGCAGTCATGGTGCCCAATATTTCAGAGCGTAGATTAGTGGTTCTCTTCATAGAGGGATTGTCAGAGCCATTGAGGGGTTGGATCAAAGCCCTTGATCCTCCTTCATTATAGGTAGCTATGAAGAAGGCATGGGATATGGAGATGGCAGTGCCATCCAATAAATTTAACGCCAGAGGTACTTCTTCTAGAGACCATAAGCACTCCCACGGGGATACGGAGAGACCGGATTTTAACATAGATAAATCCAGGGTAAAAAATGATTCAAAGGCCAATCCAGCAGCACCAACTTTGGATCGAGAGGCGCTTAATGATCTACGCAGGAAGAAGCTTTGCTTCTACTGCAAAGGTCCATATGATATCCATCACGATTGTCCTTTGAGGCCTAAGGGCAAGGCGAATCGTATGATGTGGATATATTATGAGGATTCTGATTCTGAGGATTCCGAACAGCATAACAGTCCTGAGGGGGCAAAGGCAGAGGATTCAGGGCCTAATATAGAGGTAGAGTTAGAGCTTCACCTATAAGAGGCACGCATATCCAGCATCCAGTCGGATGAGTCATTCAGACTCTGTGGAGTTTTGGCAGGGCAGAAGGTTATCATCCTTCTTGATACAGGGGCCACACATAATTTCATAGATGCTAGATTTGTGGAGAAGCGTGGACTCACTACCATAGATTTTGAGGGCATCAGTGTTAAGGTAGCCGATGGTCACACTCTTAAGTGTGAGCGTATGATTAGAGACCTCCCATTGCGCTTGAACAACTATGAGTTCAAGGCTGATTATTATGTGGTAAATATGGGGGATATAGACTTAGTCTTGGGTATGAAGTGGCTTCATTCATTTGATGAATTTACTCTTCGTCTCAAGGACATGGAGGTTCTATTTAATGTTGATGGGACAACACATATTCTTAAGGCAATACGGGGCAGCAGCTTCAGATATATGTTTTTTCATCGGATGGAGGTACCTATACCACATAACATGATAGAGGGTGATGACGAGAGCACATTGGCACCAACACAGGAGAGGTATGAGGACGAGCTTGGTCTTGAGGTGAGTTCAGTTCAGGAGTTGTCACATGTGGTGAGGACTCAACTTTCTGTTACAGTCGGGACACAGGTTGATGATGATATGACTATGTCTAGCCTTCACAATCCAGTTGTAGATATTATTTAGGTACGGAGTTTGCTTGCAGATTTCCATTTATGGATTGGATGTTGGGATGGACATGGCATGGGGTTCGTGTTAATTGATAGTGGTGGAGATCCTAACTACATTTGGGATCCAGGTGGATTGATTGATTTGTCATTCAGTGATTGCTTGAGGGCAAGCAATTCCAGGAAGAGCGGATTGTCATGTCCCCTTTTCAATTGACATGTTCTGAGTTCATGGTTAGCCTATTATGCGACCTTCATAGGCTAATAAGATGGATAGAGGATCATAATGGAGCTTGGATCGACTTTGATTCATAGGATTTCTTCATTTCATTTTCATTCAGGGTATTTCAGACACATTTGGCCTGAGCTCCTACTTTTTAGGGATATTTGATATGCAGCAGAGTGCCTTTATTGTGGTATGGTTATGTGCGGAATCACTCACTGATTCACTAGCTTCGATCGGTTCGTGGATCTGACATGTATTGAGGGAGATATTAATATTTGATTGATTTAATCAAATATTAATTATTTAGCCTAATTTTAATTAGAAACCCTAATTAGGGAAAGCATATCTTTTTGAGGGTAGAAGGGTTTCTCATGGAGGCCATTGAGGATTATGCTATTGATTATTGATATTGATTTTGAGAATTTCTTCTGTGAAGACTGAGCCTAGGGTTCAAGGATTCCATTTGCATTAGAGAACGTTCCCTCTTCAGTGTGTGCAATTAAGAGGCTGTGGAATATCAGTTGATCTATTGCCAAAGTGTGAGATAGCTTCATCCAGAAGTTATCACAAAATTTCAGGTTTGAGAGATAACTTCACACAGAAGTTATCACAGATATTCCAGGTATTCTTTTATTCTTGTTTTGATTCAATAAATTATACAGCTAGAGATCTTCTGTGCTAGAAACATATATTTTTAGATCAGGGGTTGAAAACAGGGAAGCTTGCCTAATTGGTGGCCGTATAAAGTCCGTACAGGTCCGTATAGATCAACTCAGGAACCGATCGCGGTAGACAGAGGGTTTCCAGTGACCGACATCGGTCGACTGAAGACCGACGTCGGCAGAAACGACCGATAGAGACCGACGTCGGTGAGATATCGACTGACGACGGCGACTGTGTGTCGACACAGAAGGGCTGAGACCTTCCAGAATTCAATTTTCACTTCCAGTTTTGATAAGCCAGGGTTTTTAAGACTGTATTTCATATTTATATGCATGTGAAAGGACTGAAATTGTAATAGTTTAGAAGGACAAGTGATACAATCTGTAATTTATTATTAAGAGACTATATTATTGTGATCATTCTGAATTTATTCAATATAAGTTATATCTTGTTCAGAGTTTTTTGTGTTGCTATATTTCCTATTTTGGAGGGGATATTACAATATTCCTGTAATTTGGTTGAAGGGGCTCAAAATAACCCCAATTTACTTCAGATGCATAACTGTATTGGTACTCCTAAGTCTATGTTTTTCCCATAGGTTTAAAAAATGCATTTTATGTTACGTCTTTATAAAATAAGTTATATTGTAAAATCTATAATGAGTTACACCTTAATACCAAGTAATTATATGTAGTCAAGTAAACATATTAAAATGCCCATAAATTTTTTCAAGTCTAATGTGATACCACGACACCTTAATTCACTATTCAAGGTTAGGGACCTTTCGTGTATCGCATGAAATAACACCATTATTAGGGAGCTCAAAAACATATAAGATCATATATAAAATTTGAGGTAAAGAGCAAATTTTGGTTTTTGGGTGTTTATAATATATAACACGATCATGTTAGTAATGTGATTACATTATTAACTAATGGGATCACATTACTAATGTGGTTAATAAAATGATGGCATTAATACCATGATCAAGTTATCAATCCAATCACAATATTTGAATTTGAATTCAAGAACCATGTCGTTTGGCTCAAGAATAGCTTGGATTCCCAAGCCAAAGGCTTAGACCTATGAATCTACAGTCGAGTCTGAGAATTATGATAAAAACACCAAAATTCAACTTTGATTTCCAAATACACTACAAATTTTAGTGCTAAAATTCAAAAAATTAATACTATCAAGACTAGCACACTCTCCTCTTTAAAAATATTATTTTTATAATTTTTTTGACTGATTTAAGGTTTCAAACTATGTTGATTTCTAGCTATGCCTTTTTTATGCCACTACATGCCAAAAATATACATGTTCATGTAATTTCTTTTTCATTGATCCAAGTGGAAGAAAAGTTATATTGTCATAAAATAGGCTTACTGTTACACACATTCCAAATAAAAACTAATTTTAATATTTTTTAGGTATTTAGACATGCTACATGGATGACTGTCCATGTTTTTTTTTTAGTTTTTTAGATTTATTTACTTGAAAAAAGTCATAAAAACCATTAATAAAAAAAATAAAAAAAATATGTAGGCCACAAACAAGAATATCATATAGAAAATTTCCCATAAGGGTTTCAAAGCATATTAAATGCTACTAAAAAATGGTGCACCACATGACTGTCTATCTACTCTTATTTCTTAAAAAATATGAGTTCCTCTTAAAATTTTAGATGTTTAACCTAGTTATACTTAAACATTATTAAAAAAAATTAGTGTTTTGGAGACTATACTTGAAATGGTACATTTCATGTTCTTACACCATCTTCAAATTTGGAGTGTAGATATCTCAAATTATCTATAGAAAATCATATTTCTAAAATTTTAGGAAAATCATGTCCATGGGTAGGCTAATTTTTATCCCCCAAATTTGTGCACTTACCCCTATAAAATCACAAAACTCATACCTATTATAATATATACATGATTATGTAAAATTATGAGGAGGTCGATAAATGGATGAGAGTTGTAGGCATGATAAGACAATAATTTCAAGAAATCAGCATCAAGGTATAGAGGATAGGCCATATGATCCATCTTCTTCTAAGATTTCACCACAAATTCAAACCTATATATCAAAATAAAATTTCTATAATGGCTTTTTTCATGATCAATGTCTCTAACAATAATTCCTCCTGAAAAATCATCTTCCCTATCATCTCTTATTTTTATAATTTGATAACCTACATATGTATATTTAAAATTTCTGACCAAAAGACACAAAGGAGCTACTATAAACTCCTATTTATTTTCCTCTAAGTTATCCAAACCTCCTCCTCCTCCTCCTCCTCCTCCTCCTCCTCCTTCTTCTTCTTCTCTCCCATCAATTGATGATTCTTAACTTCATCTTGAGGATTGATTCTTTGAGGATCCAATTTAAGATGCCCAAAAGAAGGTTATGGATGTAGACTTATATGTATATCTAATTACCACTATGACTAAGTGGACTCATACTATCGTTTCTTAGGCAACACCTTTCATATAGGATCTTCCACCCACTAGACATCATCATGCACATTATAAAAGTTGTAAATTTTTTATTACTCCTTACAACTAATGTATATGCTCTAAAAACACTTTTGCATCATCACTAATTCAATCTACAATTGAAAATTATAAAAAATTTATAATACTCATAGGATTTCTCCCATAATAAGTTTAAAAAGGTGACTTTCTTATTGACGTATTCAATGAAATGTTATATACAAACTCATCTTGTGGTAAAACCAAGTCCCATTGTTTTGGCTTCTCTCCCACTATGCATCTCAATAAATTTCCCAAGATCCTATTAAAAATTTCTATTTATCCATCTGTTTGTCAGTGATATGAACTATTGAATTGTATCTTAGTACCCATATTCTTCTATATAGTCCTCCAAAAATTATTTATAAATTTTATGTCTCTATCTAAATTAATAGTTTTTGGAACACCATGCAATCTCACAATATCCATAAAAAATAATTTTGTAACTCTAGTGGCATCATTGGTTTTCTTACATGAAATAAAATGAGCCAATTTAGAAAAAAATTCTACAATAACAAAAATTGAATCATTAAATCTTTGTGTTTGGAAATCCCAACATAAAGTCCATACTCAAATCTGTCCATGGTCCTCTTGGAACTGATAATGGCATGTATAGTCCATTATTTTTTACATGTCCTTTAGCCACCTAACATATTACACACCTTGAAACATACCTCATCACATCTCTCTTCATCTTTGGCCAAAAATAATTTTCCTCCACCAAAGCTATTGTGTTCATCTTAACTAAATGTCCAATCAAACCACCACTATGTAATTATCTTATTATATTGTCTCGTAGAGACCCAATTAGAATGCATAATCATTTCCCTTTAAAGAGATAACCTTCTTGTATAAGATACTCATCATGAATAACATTTATCCCACCTATTAATGGATTCTTACACTACTCAACTACCTTTCTAAAATATGTATCAATATCATATAATTCTTTGATAGATTCAATTCTAACTACTTCATTCACCATAGTAGTTAGTAATGCCACCCTCCTACTCAATGCATCAGCGCCCTAATTCTATTTTCTTGATTTATGCCTCAACACAAAAGTATACTCTTGCAAGAAATAAACACACTTTGCATGCATACTATTCAACCTTTTTTATATATTCACATACTTCAAAGCCTCATGATCTGTAAATAGGAGAAACTCCTTAGGCAATAGATAATGCATCTAATGTCTTAATGCTTGTACAATTGCATAAAGCTCAACATCATAAGTGTAATACTTTGTTCTTACCTCATTCAATTTTTCACTGAAATATGTTATTGGCTTTCCTTCTTGACTCAGTACAACACCAATTCCCACAAATGAAGCATCACAATCAACCTCAAACACTTTGTTAAAATTTGGTAATTCTAAAATTGATTTTTTTGTAATCTTCTTTAAATTTTCAAAACTTTATATGGTTTCTCTACTCCATGTAAATTACTTCCCTCTCATGTAATCTGTATTGGTGCCATAATACTACTAAATTTTTTAATAAACTTTCTCTAAAAACTTGCCAAACCATGGAAACTTCTTACCTCTATAATGCTTTTTAGAATAGACCACTCAACAATTGCCTTTATCTTTTCTTCATCCATTTTCACACCATCTGTTGAAACTACAAATCCCAAAAAAACCAAACTATTTTACATAAACTTGCACTTCTTCAAATTTTCATACAACTTTTCTTATCTTAAGAAATCCATTACCATTCTTAAATGTTTTAAGTGTTCTTCATTAGTATTACCAAATATAAAAATATCATCAAAATAAACAACAAAAAACATACTAATATATTCTCATAACACTATATTCATCACCCTCATAAATGTAGTAGGTGCATTAGATAATTCAAATGGCATTACTATCCACTCATATAAGCTATCATTAGTCTTGAATGTAGTTTTCCACTCATCTCATTCATGAATTCAAATATGATAATAACCAATCCTTAGATAAATCTTGGTAGAATATGTTGCTTTTGTAAGCACATCTACCATATCATCTAAATGAGGTATAGGAAACATATACTTTATTATAATTTTATTAATTGATCTACTATCCACACACATTATCCATCCTACATCTTTCTTTGGAGTTAGCAACGCTGGTGTTTCACATAGATTCATACTCTCTCTTATCACTTTCTTCCTTATCAATTCACTAGCCTATTTATTTAATTCTACATGTTCCATTGGACTCATCCCATAAGCTGATTGTTTGGGTAGAGCTGATCTTGGAATCAAATCAATTTGATGTTGAATATCTCGCTTCGGTGGTAAACCATATGGTAACTCATCAGGCATAACAACTACATATTTTTTCAACACTCTTGCTGCTTCTATTGGTATTGGCACCATTTTTGTTTCTTCATTCTTTGTTACTAGTGCATAACAACATCCTGTTACCTTCATATCTTAGATAAATTATTTAGTATAGAGCATGTTTTTTGTCTTCTCTTTCTCTTTAAGAGGTAACAAAACTACTTTTGTACCACCTTTCCAAAAAGTGTATGTGTTCTTTGCTCCATCATGAACTAATTTCCTATCAAATTGCCATGGCCTCTCTAATAACACATGACATGCATCCATCAAAATAACATCACACCATATTTCATCATTATAAATTTTTCTTATAGAAAACTTGATTAAGCACATTTTATCTACTGTAACTTCATTGCATTTATTAAACCATAAAATATGATAAGTGTTAGAATGATTTTCACATTAAAAATTGAGTTTCTCAATCATTTCTTTAGAAACCATATTTTCATAACTACCACCATATATAATTACTTTGCATACTTTTCCACCTAAAGTACATCTTATTTGAAAAATATTTGATCACAACCATGAATCACCACCTTCTTTACTATTCACTTGTTCCATCCTTAGAATTATCATGGTTCTTCTCATCATGATATTCTCTCCAACATCTATTAGTGTAACTTCAATATTTTGCTCTTCTATTTTAGTCTTATGTACATTTACTCTTGACCGATATTCTTGCCTCCTTTCTTGATCTTGATAGTTTGGACACTCAAATACTTTTTTCCCTTTTTAGCCAAATATATAATATACATAATATCTGCATTGATTCAAAAACCATCTTATAGCACCACCATAACCTTGTCCTCTCTAAAATCTTCTCTTTCTTTGTTGGTATTGAAACCCTTACTTATCACCTTGGCTTTTTGCACCATGTGATGATTCACCTTTATTGGCATTAAATTCACCTATGTTAATATTAAACTCACCTCATCCCTTTATTGGATGGGATCCACCTCTTCTTGGACTAGTAGATGTATTTATGAAATTTTATCTATTTTGTTTTTCTTCTGCCTTCAAAGCTAATTGATAAGCCTCCTCTATGTTAAGTATTTTATGCATGCTTAATTCATCCTAAATAGAAAATTTCAAACTATTTACATACCTTACATCCATCTCCTCTTCTATTTCATCATGCTCCACTAGTATGGAAATATTGTAAAATTCATCTATATACTCTTGTATACTATGATCTTTTTGCCTTAAATTTTGAAATTTTCTATATAAGGTTTATGCATAATCCACAGTAATAAATTTATCTCTTAGATTCTTCTCCATATTTTTCCACATATTAATATTCTCTTTACCTTTTCTCTATCTTTTTGTATGGAATTGATCCCATAAAATCATTTCATGAACTTTTATATTCATGCATGCAAACTTTACCTTCTTGTCTTCTCTCATAGTCCTCCACTAGAAAAACTTATCCATGTTATTCAACCAATCTATCAACACATCTAGTTTTAAATTTACTCCATAATCTAAAACTTCAACCTTGATCCCTTCATCTCTTCTTTCTAAATCTTGAACCATCTTTTCTTCCATTGATGGTGGTTTATCTTATTCTTCTTGCTTAATTTCTTCATTACGATTTGTGTCTTCCTCATCACCACCTTGTCTTCTTTACTGATTGGTGATAACCTCTATTTATTAATGAAATTGCCTTTGTAGCTCTTGTATATTTAAATTCATATTCACAACACCTCCTTATCCTCTTACCATTTTTTACTCTTCTAAGATTCAAACTTGCTCTGATACTAGATAATGAACCTAAAAAAATGTAAGACCAAAAAATTCCAATAGGCCAAGATATTGAAAGAATACTCATAAATTGATTTTTATTAATTTATTGAAATAATTAGAAACCCAAACCATTTTTAAATAATACTTAACTTAGGTTTAGACTTGACATGCAACAATTCTAAAAAATACTAACGTCCTAAATAAAACTTCTATTTTTAGTAGCTGTTATTTTTAGTAAGTTATGCATGCAAGTGCGTGCAGCTCTAAAAATATCGCAAAATATTTTAAACACTAAAATTATCCTATGGTATTAAATTAAATTGAATTTGAATTTTTATTCTAAAATATGTAATTTTTGAAAATAGAAAAATATCCAAAAAAATTATTAAACTAAATTTTTAGACCCTATTTTTTTTTGCATCAATTAGAATATGTAGTCTAAACATAGAATATACCCAATTGGTATGAAATCTACTTGTTATGTTTATTATTTATGTGAAAAATAATATAATGGAGATTCATTCATATATTTGACAAATTAAATGTATGCATTTTGATTATTTTTTGTATTTAGCATGTTTTATGCCTATTAGTAGGAAGTAATATGTATGAATCTATTGGTTATATTTATATTAAAAAAATATCTTATTGTTGGCACTAAGTAAGTAGTGATATGGACTTTTATATCTTACTGGTATCACTAATTCCAAATGAATGTAATTCTATCAAGTAGTGTGTATGAATTTTTCTGATCATAAAGATCAATAACTATTAATTTTTTTGGTCAAAGTAATGTTAGTTAGACATTGTCATTTCATATGTATGATTTACATATTTGTATAATATCAGGATAGAATGGATTTATGTATGGTACATTTTATGTTCTTAAAAATGATATAACACATGAGTACTAATCTGTCTCTCTAGATTCTCACACCATCACTATCTACTCATCCATGAAGGGAGGGTCATTTCATATTTGACAGTTAAATGTATGAATTTTAATTATTTATTTGTTTAGTATGTTTTATGATTATTAGTAGGAAGTAATCTATATGAACCTGTTAGTTATATTTATATTATCCAAATCTCAAATTATTGTCACTCTATCATTAGTGAGATGGATTTCACTAGATTAATAGTATCACCAATGCTTGATGAAGGTAATCTAATCAAATGGTGTGTATGAATTTGAATAATCATAGAGATCAATAAATATTGAAATTTTTCTAGAGTAATATTATATATACATTGTCATTTCATATATGTTATTTACATGTTTGTGTGATATCATGATAGAATAGATTTATTTATGGCACACTTCATATTCTAATAAATCATACAATACATAGGTACTAGCCTATCTCTCTAGATTATCATACCATCACTATCTACTCATCTATGAAGGGAGGGCCATTCCCTGATGGGGTATTGTGTAGGGGATCGATGGTCTATGATCAGTGTAGAAAAGCATTCAGATGGTGATTTATTTTCTCACATCAGTACTTATTTAGAAACTACACTTGAGATTGCCATAAATACTAGAGTTCAAGAACTCATGCTCCATAGAGACTTGTATCTTGTATTATATTTACTATTATTGAAACATTATCCATGATGAGATGTAATTATTTGCTTATCTTTACATTAACAATAGTGGATATTTTATTTTACTAGTCGTGGCTTGATATTTTTAATTACTTTTTATTTTTAGTTATATTGTTTCATCTAATAAAAGTGATCAATGACATATAGATATTACATGCTTATTATAAATGTAAACATGCTTGGTATGTTAGATTTGGACCACTAATTATATTCTCAAGGTGAAAGCTAAATAAAGAATACTTTAATTAAATTTTAAAAAAAATCACATTTTTCTAAGTAGATCTCAATGGGGATGTTACACAAAGAGTTTAAGAAAATTATTTCAAAACCCTTTTTGTTCAGATTGTGTGTGATTATGTTGTAAGGGATCAAATTACCATAGTATTTATTTTTAGAGAGGATGTATAAATTGGTGGGGATTCAAACCCATATACAATAAATCATGATTTTTTTATCAAACCATAGAGAATAGTTAGTATTTTTACTTCAAATCCACATTATCTACCATGTAAGTAGGCATAATATAAAATTACTATTCACAGTTAATCATACAAACAACATTATCAAAGAGAAAAAATTATTCTAATACAACAACATCACCATCATGAAGGAATGTATATTTAATTTTTGGGATTTTTTATGGGCACCCTAATGTGTGAAAATTAAATATATGACCCCTATTACCAAGGTCTGATTATGAACTGACCACCCTTTTCCATAACCAATGAAACCTATAACACATCATACAAATTGTATTACCAATAAGCCTCTTTATGCACCCTTGTGTCATGAACTCTAAAAATGTTTCGTACTCACTTCAACCATAATGAAAAAAACAAGATATACTCCATAACCTCTATGTATTTCCCCCACATTAGTGTCATTACATTGTTGATTAGATCCACACATCAAATATGGAATCTTTGCATAATCAAATAGAAAATAGTCAATAAAATATGCCTCCACCTTCCAAGTTAGAAACCCATTTATAATTAGTGTAAGGTATGTAAATCAAAAAAATACCATCAATTTGAGGCATGTGTGTGCTATGGCCCCCATAGTATATGATATCACATGAAATACCCTATCATCTCTCCTCATCATCACCACCTAATTCACCTTGAAATCTTTTTATCTTATAAATGACTAAAAGTTAGTTTAAACCCTAATGTACACAAATATAATGTATCTTTAAATCTAGATGACACATTTCACATTAAGATTTAGATTGAGATGTTGATGGTTATTACCATAGAATATGATTACGTATAATATGGAAATGATTTTTTATAAACTACATCATATTGTGTCTGACCACCTTGGTGAATGGCCAAGAAAAATAATTTAAAAAAGTTCAAAGTATTTACATCTTCAATATTAATATTGATTCTATGTACCCATGCCCACCTCAAATTTTTATCCAAATTTCAAACCTAATCCATTATATATAAAAAAATCCATTCCAATCACTAAGACAAAACCTGTTAAGACATCAAGAGGTGGAACATGGGATGTTATAGTTGAAAATGCTCTAGTAAATATGTATGAAAAATGTGAAAGCATACAGAAGTCACATGATTTGTTTGACATAATACCTAAAAATGTGGTTTCATATAATGTTATGGTTTTAATCTATGCATGAAATGGTTTCATTGAAAAGGATTTAAGGATTTTCAATGCATTGTGTCGAGCAGATGTCATCTTTTGGAGTGCCATGTTTGCAACATATGCACAAAGTTGTAGTATCCTAGATGGTTTTTGTTGTCCTTATTGGCATTTGGGCTCCTATATTACATAAATCACACATGGACTAAAATAAAGTGACCATCAATTTACATGGGTAGTGAGTGCAAAACATATATATGTCACCTTCTCTATTGATTAGGATATGGAAGTATCACAACCTTTGTCTTTGGGTTTTGTGAGTGGAACTAATGATCAAGGATTGGTGGTTCTTATCTGGGTGCCTCAGCTTACCATTATCTCTACATCATTAAAATATTTTCTATTATTTTCCTTCTTCTACTTTGTAAAGATGCACAATTTTCTCAACCAAGACATCATTATTTTGTCCAATAGGGCACACGATCAAACCAACTCAGCTCTAATATCTTCCATTTGAAAATTATTTAATATGATGAAAATTATGTTTCCTCCTCAAATAGGAATTGATGATGGTGCACAAAAAAACTAGGGGTACCCTAATATTTGACTATATACTTACCTGATTATATAATTTTAATGGGGATGTTGATTTTGATGTTATATAATGGTGACTTCAGATTAATAAGACATATCCTAAAAGAAGATGGTGGAAAGTAATTTTATTATGTCACCTTATTAATCTATAGGGAAGATGGTGGTCTCACATCAAGTATAAGATATATGAAATTTCATTGGAGGAAATGGAATGTCTTATTAGATAGATGGAATACAAAAAAAAGATGATGCAAAATAAGAGAAATAAAATAATGGAGATGATGATAAGAATGAATATTATAGCGAAGAAAATGATGATGAAAATAAAGTGATGAATACAAAAGAACGTATTAATTCCAAGCACATAATTACACAAACAATTACTAACCAAAATAGTGAATCATATTATAATATGCCATTAATTATTTAAAATAATAAATATGAGTATTTATATAAATCAAAAATCATGGACAAGGTTGTCATGTATAAATAAATAGCTAATTAAATAGAAAAGATGCCTAAGTTTGATAACCTCAATGTATTTACCCCACATCAACATGATTTCATTCTTGATTTGATTCACACATTAAACATCAAGTCTTTCCATAATTCAATAGTGAATAGTCAATAAAAGATTTGATCTTGTCTAGAAGTTTAGGGAAGATAAGAATAATTTCATAGGGCCTAGGGGCTTCAATATCATATGAAAATGGGTACACAGAGTTTGAGTTAGGATTTATCAAAGAGAAAATCCCGTAAAATTTAGAGTCCAATGGAAATAAACTATAAAAGAAAGAATGAACTAAGCAACATGCATGAAAGAAGTGCAATATTTCAAGGTTAGGTAGGCAATGATAGTGATAAGTAATAGAAAGTTAGTAGTCTTGGGTTTTGATTGAGGTATAACTATCCATTTAGACTCTCTTATTTTAAAAATTCCATCTCATCAATATATAATAATCTCATAGGGCCTGAGAGATTCACTATCATATTAAACTGGGTACACATAGTTTGAGTTAGGTTGAGTTAACAAAGAGAGGAACCCAAGACATTTAGAGACCATCATAAGTAAATATATAGCATGAATGATGAATAAGTAACTTCAATGGGGTTTAACTTGAAAGTGCATAAAATAGTGAAATATTTCAAGGCTACGTCGATAATGGTGGTAAGAAATGATGACAAGTTAGTAGTCATGGGTTTTGAGTAAGGTATGAGTGTTGATTTACATTCTTGATTTGTAAAATCCAACTTACCAAGATATGCACTATATATTTTAAATTAATGTATGTTAAATATAGGTTATACAATATATATGAATATTTTCTATTATATATATCCTAAAATTATTTTACTTCTAGGGTTTATTAGGAAAAGAGGCTTAGTAGACTCGGATGTGCATGGAAAGCCATGAAATTTAAGTGAGTATGATAATATTTTATACATATATAGATAATGGATCATCCCTGAGGAAAATTTTAATAAATATAAGAGGAATTAATAATGGAATAAAATATGTGGTAAGTTTGATGTAAAGTAGCTGACATGTGTACCTAACAAACATTTCAATATGTATTGTATAAATATGTTAATACCCAAATTCCACGCCATAAACATCTATTAAGTTTCACATACAACACCCATTGAATTGTTTATCTTGACACATATTATAGTGTAAGGAAATGGTAGAAGACACGTTGATGATGATGAGCAGTGCACCAACTTCACCACCACCAATTTCCATGATGCGTACCAAACAAATATACTAAGCACTGATGACAGTGTAAACCCTTTTTTTTCATGTTCACTTGTAATTTTTTCCATTAGATTATTGCTAACAAAAATTGGAAATATGTTTGTAGAGGTTTTTGTAGAGATAGTGTTATAGTTATTTTCTTTTGCTTTCAGGGGCATTGGTTCTAAAGAAATCCACATGATCCATTTAATAAAATCTAATTTGTATAAATGGTTTCATCGAATGATATGGTTTTAGCATATCTAAAAAATGGTTTCCTTGGTTAGGCTTGAGGCTTTCAAATGAAATGTATTGAGTAGATGTCATCTATTGGAGTGGTAAGGCTACATGGTATGCAATAAAAATAGGTTCTCTAAAATAACATTAGAGGAATCTAAGGAAATAAAACTATCAGTTATAAATCCAAACTCCTCAACATTTTCTAGCATCCTCCCAGAATTACTTTATTGAATTTTATGATAAGCCTAGCAATAATGTAGTTTCAACACTGAAAGAGTTTTAAATATTGATTTGAGGGATTAAGTTTAAGAATATATGTGAGACCAAAGAAAAAGAGAGATGTCCTACACAACTATGAATTCTAATACTAAATGCTTTTACCTTTGAGAAGGTGAAGGATAATTCTAGGTGTGCGACAATTTCCTCTTTTGATCCAAACATAGAGGTGTCAACTCCCAATTTTTTCATAGGTAGCAATTTTGGTTTGTAGATGGGTTTTGTGATCCATAAAATAATATAGATGGCATGCATGATTATTGTATCAGTAGTTATTCAAACTTGAGCCTAGAGGGTTTCAATGCAGTGAGGGTTTGATAAAAGTTATGACCATAGAGAACATAGAGAATATGAGCAGTGAGAGACATAATACAAAAGCTAATGAAATAATGTAGAGCACATGGCCCATGAGTGAAGAACACCAAATAGAGTAGAGTGTATAAGGTAGGATAATATAGATAGAGAGAGGTGGTAGAAAAAGAGAGACAGTGGTAAAAGCTTACAAAGGTCTTTAATGTGATTCAAACATAGTATGGGCATCCATTATATGTGTGGGAATGATTAAAAATACCAACTCATGAAACCATCTTTGTCATAGACATGGCATCAAAAGAGATAATTATTTTCCATAGTGTTAGTCACTGATTGGTACATAAAACTTTAGTTTTTTCAGTTTGACTTGAGATGAATATTTTCATACTTTTTGATCAAAAAATTATATGTTTTGTTTGAAAAATACTCCAAGAACACAAAAATAACATAGTAATAATGAATTCTCTTAGAAAAGAAGTTTTATTACTCAAGATTGCAATACAACTATATGCTTATCACTGGGAAGAGATGTTTGATTTCCATTTTGGGTTACATCTTCATTTATATGCATTCTAAAAGTAGGGGGAGGATGTTTAAGGTCAAAAATATTGAGGGAATTAAGTGTTTTGACTTCCACAATTTAAAATAATACAAAATTTAAGGAATTACTATTTTTAGGAATTTACTAATTTTAGACTACACTACTAAAATTGAAATTTGGGTCACTTCCATTGGAATTTTGGAGGTCAAAATACATATATCAAATCTCCATGCCATCTCACCACATTCTCCTCATTATTATATTTCCAACGATTGAAATGGTGAGTCGATTGGAGCTACGGTGCAGAAGTTATGGCTCCCAGAAGTTCCATCATCAATTAGGATAGAACCGTCACCTAAATTGTTCCCTGAATTATTGCTCAGATCATTCATCCCTCCTTAAAAAGAAATGGTCCCCATTTCATCAATTTTACTCATTTGGTATGGCAATTATGTATTTATTTGATTCACTGTGAGCCACTCACCTTGGTGGCTAAGCTGGCCCCTTTTGACCACCTGATAAAGTGACATAGAGCATCATCTTATTATCTTCATCTAGGTGTCCACAATATGATCCTCCTCCACTGGAACAAAAATTTGTGGATCAAGCTTGTAAATGTCTAGTTTTTATAGAATGACTAAAGTGTCTAATAGAGGTGGATCATATGGTTTGAGGATCTCCACATTGAATATTGGATGCAGACCAAGGTAGGCTGGTAGGTTCAACTCAAAAGCATTTTCTCCAAATTTTCTAGTGATGGCGTAGGGACCATATCACAGAGGTTGATTTTATTTTTTGTGGGCCTATAAGTCATTCCTTCTAAAGCTACAACCAAACATTCTCACCCATGACAAAATAGTGTGTAGTCCTATGCTTGTAATGTCATTATTTATACTTCTGATTCATCTTCTCCAAGATGTCATGAACATAATGCTGGATGTGTTGCATTTTTTTAATGAACTTTGTTTCTTTTACTGCTTTAGATATTCCATGAGGTGTGTATTCCATGGTGGAGAATAGAACAACTATATAAATTAGTGCCATGGGTTGGAACATAAAACATACATGCAATGGACCATGCTTTGAGTGATACATCTGAATCATGTGAACAATAAAGTAGTTCACCACCTATATCTAACCATCAGTTTGTGGATGGAAGTCTATGGACTTCATTATCTTGGTATCCATCATTTTTCATAGAGTGGACCAAAAGATGCTCATGAACTTATTGCATCGATCTAAGATAATGGACTTGGGGAGACCAAAATGGAGCCATACATGACTAAAATATAGATGAGCAATTTCTTCAGAAAATATATTTTTATTACAAGTAATCATGATAGCCATTTTTGAAAAATTATTAACTACAACAAAAATATAGTCCTTTCTATGTTTTTAAGTGCGCAAACTTGAGAGAAAATCCATTAAGATAGATTCCCAAGGCTTGGTTGGTTCTAGCAATGGCATGTACAATCCTTGCTTCTTATTTTTTGGCTTGGATATCACACCTGGGGTGTAATATTTGAGATACATTTACAAATCCTTTGGCATATGAGGCCAGTTGAAGTGTTTTTAGAGAATTACCAATGTCTTTTCTACACCAAAGTGTCCAGCTATCCTACTCAAGTGTGCTTCCCATATCATCTTCTGTTGCTCTACAATTGGAACACAAATGTGCCCCATATGACAGAGGACATTATCTTGTAAATAGAAATTAGAAACATGTTTACCTTTTTGTAGCACCTGATATGTATCATCATAGGCAAGATCTAATTCAGACATATTACCCCAAGTGGTAGTCTCATGGCCGCATAGGTCAAGGACTATTATGAGTGTAGTAATTGGTGGGTAGCTCAGATAATCTACAACAATATTTGAAATCCCCTTATTGTGTTTGATTATCAGATGGAATTGCTAAAGATATGTGGCCTACTTTTGGTGCCTCTCATTTTGTAGTTTTCTCTATGCTTAGATGAATTCCAATGGTTTATGGTCAATATGGATGACCATCTTGTTCCCTAAGATGTAGTGTTTCCATTGTTTGTAGCCTTACATAATGACATAGAACTCTTGATCATATGTTAGATATTTTCTAACTGTATCAATGAAATTTTCACTATTATATGAAATAGGATGGCCATGTTGCATGATGATATCTCCCATGGCATATTTAGATACACCTTTCATCAACTCAAAAGGTGGATGCAAATCTGGCAAGGCAAGAACGGGAGCTGAGCAAAGTCTATTCTTCAAATTCTCAAATGACCTTTGTTGTATTTCACCCCAATGAAATGTAGCTTTAGCACCTCCTTTAGACACTTGGGTTAGTGACCAAGCAACTTGTGAAAATCCAAGAACAAACTTGCGATAGAAATTTTCAATGCCCAAGAAGCTGTGAAGCTATGTGAGGGTCATTTGTGTAGGCCATTCTTGAATAACCAGAATCTTTTCTAGATCAACATGGACCGCTTACTCATTCAAAACATACCTGAGATACTAAATTTTTGTCATCCTAAATGTACATTTGTCAATATTTGCATAAAACTTGTGCTCTAAAAGAGATTTAAACACATTAAAAACATGTTGTAGATGTTCCTTCCATGTTCTACTATAGATGAGTATGTCATCCAAGTAGAAAACCATGAATGAGTTGGTGAAGGGTCTCAGGATGTCATCCATAATCCTCATGAAGGTTGTAGGTGCGTTAGTTAAGACAAAATGCATAACCAACCATTCAAATAGCCCCTCCTTAAATTTTAATGTAGTCTTTTAGACATCAGTGGGATTGATGGGAATTTGGTGATAGCTAGATTTGAGATCAATTTTTGTGAAGAAATTTGCACCACAAAGTTGTTCCAATAAGTCATCAACCCTAGGGAGAGCATAGCAATTCTTCACAGTGATTTTATTTAGGGATCGATAGTCAATGCAAATCCTCCATGTTCCATATTTATTTGGTGCCAAGACAATTAGGATGCCGTAGCATGAAGATCTTGGCCTGATGTGACCCTTTTGGATCAATTCTTGAATCTATCTTTTTATCTCATCATTTTCTAAAATTGATCTATGATACATAGGACTGTTAGGCAAAGTGGTCCTGGGATCAAATGTATAGAATGGTTTACCTGGTAATGCAATGTAAATCCTATGGTAACTTGAATAAGTCATCATATTCTCCTATGATTTGTCCCATCTAATTCTATTATTGTGTTGATTATGTAGTCAAGACTGGAACATCAGCCTTCTTGGATTTTTATGGTTTGACCACCATGAGAATGAATTCTTTTATCTTTTACACCAACCTCTTACATTGCTTGGCACTGAT
>JARHVA010003887.1:872500-915000 GCA_037957365.1 Torreya grandis
AGGTGGATATGAGATTATTTGACTAAAATAAAACTCTACCTATCAAAATTGTACATTATTTTTTATGTTGATTAGTATAATCCTAATCGATGCCAAAATAGATCCCTTTAATTTCAGCTTTTTTTTGGAATACTCTATACCTTGTAAAAAAAATAGATTAGGGTTGGTTTTGCTTCCATACTAATTATAGTCACTTTTAGCTTTTGACATTGCATAAATAAGTCAGAATTTAGGTATTTATCTAACTCCATTTATCTATTTTAAGCATTTTAATTCTTTAGTTATTTGCACATTCATATGTATTTTTTTGTTGTGATTGTATTTAGACCATATTTATCTTATGAAACCTCCTTTTATGATTACTTTAGTGTCTATTAACCATTGTGCACTTTTCATCAACATAGATGTAAACTAAATTGATCATTAATAATTTCATATATTGAAAAAAAATTTATTACATGTTATAGTGAATAAAAGTAAATTAGAAATAAATAATACTGATGTCATGAATCTATATAAAATCACCCTTGTAGGATGTAAGGAAAACATATCACTTTGCAAAATTAAAAACCCTAATTGTTCTAGGTAGATATGTAAAGCCTCATATGAATGATTATAAATAGGCTATTATGATCGATTAACATAAAAATATAATGGTGTTTCAAAAATAATATATACCACCTTATCAACTTGAGGAATGATATAATTAAATATTCAATTTTTAGGTTATTGATTAAACATTCCATTTAAAATATTGGTAATATAATTAAATAAGTTTTGTATGAAAAATACCTATTGTGGATTACATATCTTAAATAAAAGGACATCTTGTCTTAGACCAAAATTATGTTTCATTTGTAATGATTTATGCTTTCTTGTGTGCTTATAATAAGAAAGACTTTTGTGACATATATTACATGATGTATTGATTTCATGTATAAGTGACATTCCTATATAACTCTTTGTATGTTTTTATTTGGAAAAAACTGAATTAAACTAGTATTAATGTTCTAGATGTATTTTCATACCTCCTCTTGTATTAAGTATATTGTGTAATTCTTGGAAATAAAAGTTTTAAAACTAATAAATAGATGGGAAAAATCATATCTAATAGAGTTGAATAAATAATGTACACTTTTATTGTGGTTTTGACCTCATTTTTCTATATAGATGAAATGATTTCAAGATAAGTTTAATGAAAAAAATTGCAATATGTTTTTATTTTAATAAATTTAAATTGTAAACAATTTTATTGAGAAGTTCAAAATTATATAGATGCCAACATCTCTACCTATTTTTTGGATTAAATATATTTGACTATAACTAATGATTAATTATACACCTAATTTTGAGCATTCCTTTTTGAAAACAACAATGATTAGGGGCAATACAATCTTTCAGTCACCCAAGGAATGATCCCAATCCTATCTATTTAAATATCTATGTCAAATATTTAGAATGATTTGTACCTTTGTACATAATTAAAAAAATATCATCCTCCCCAACTAGACTACAATTCTTTTGATATTTATTTGTGTAGATACTAAAACTCAACATTCATAGCATCGTATTCTTGTATATTTTACAAATATCAATTAAAGTTCTAACCTTCAGTGATAGACCCACCTATTGTATAAAGGCTTGCATTTATCATCTCATTCTGTTTAAATAATTATATTTTTTTAATCCTTATCATTATGATAACCCAAGTCTATTGCATTAAAAAAAAATACAAAACTTGATCAACATCCTTCAAGGTTAGTTTTGTACTTGCATATTTTTTGTAGCCCTTTGGACACTACAAACCACATAGAGACTCTACTACTGATGGTAATGTATAGATCCTTATTGAGTGTATAATTTAAAATATTCATCCAAATTGTAAATATTTTGAAACGTATGGGTTGGCCTATTTATCTTATTGAACCCTACCATAATACATATTCAAAAAGTGTGGTATAAATCCAAGTCCAAGCCTTCTCATTCCTCATTTATCAAATACCAAGTAAACACCTAGCAAAAATCATTCAATAAATACAACTAAGTTATTATGCCTTATTCTTCCCTATTGATTTATCAATCACAGAATCAATCATACAAAAGGTTTGAAGCATTTAAATATCATCCCATGAGTTATAGTTTTCAAGTTACAAGATATATCATTGTATGTATCTTTGTATAATATATTGATCCCTTGTGCACATACACTCTTACACATTAAGAAAAATTACAAATGTATGAGGCCTTCCTTGTAGCATTGGTTATGTAGGTAGTGCTAAAAAATATAGGGTTTATTAAGGTCATCTTGACATGAGGTTCCCACTAACACATTTAAAAAAAAAAAAAAAAAAACTCATTCTAAAGGTGAAAAAGCATGAAGAGCTAGGGTTGGATCAATTATCAAATATTGACCTATTAAATCCTAGATCTAAATATATGAATAGAAAGGTGATAAAAAAATATAAAACATTGAATTTATTTGCATCGATATCTAGTATTATTCCCTACTAAACACCTATGTCATAATCAAGTACTAACATTAATAGTAATGCCAAATCTGAAGACAATGTCTATAACTACAAAAGTATAATTTATAGACATTGATGACTAATACATAATAATGATCCTTCATACTTTGTACCTATTTCGAGACCATATATAATTTCACATAGTAAACCCAACTAATTATTATTTCTCTTTGGTATAGAAATCAATTAAACATATTTTAAATTTGGTAATTTTTATATTTAAAGACATCTCAGTATTATAATTCATAATTTTAATTTATATGTGTTTGAAATAATTTTTCCTATTATATATTAGTTTATCATCTTTATGCTTGAATTATGTATATATTTTATTTATTAATAGTATCTCATATATCTCAATTTAGGGTTAAATTTTTTGGTGAACCCATCCTTTGTATTTGAACCAAACCCTAAATTCCATTAGGTTTTCTCCTTCTAAAAAAAATTACTTTCATATTTCTATATTTATTTTCTATATTTGAATTTATTTTAATGGGCATAGCTTAAGGAATGTTTCTTTACATCATTTTACTAGGCCTTGTACTACATTTTTTTATGGTTATGTCCAAACATATATCCCTCATCATGGATGCTCTTATTGATAAACCTAAGAAAAATCATCCTTTATATATTTTATTTAATCTACTTAGTGATCAATATCATTCTTATGAGGATATTATGGCATGTCAACAATGTGATTAACCCTGCACTTATTCTTACAACTATGATAATGAAAAGATAAATAGTGAAAATGTAAGTTTATATTAATATGTTGATAATAATATCATGTGTTTATATGTTTATGAAAGTAATTTTAGACATTTTAAAACTCCCAAAAATTCCCATTTCTTCTACATCCAATGATAAAATTCCCAAAAATTTAAAACTGATAAATTTTTTTAGTGCATCACATAAAAATGATACAATATACATCCAATAATTTACCATTCATGATGTTGAATATATCTATTTATCATGAATATCATAATTATTTTCTTCTATTTATAGTTATTAGCATGTTAAAAAGGATGAATGTTTACCTTATTTCCAAACTATTGATAATCTTGAAAATCTTTTTCCTTCATTAAATCACTCAAATGAAAATAGTGAAAGTACATCTCTCTCTCTCTCTCTCTCTCTCTCTCTCTCTCTCTCTAGATATCAATGATACAAATGCATGTACTAATTCTATCCTTATCCTCTTAGCTTGGAAGGATGAAAATGATAAAATTAATGAAAGTAGTGTAGACACATGATCTTCTACTCTTCTTTCAATTCAAGAGAAACAATAAAGTATATATGTAAAAGGTTTCCTAATGAAAAAATTATTGAAGTCAAGTATCAATAATTAAAATCAAGATTCAAATGATATCTATGGTAATGTTCATTTCTCATATGATAATGATGTATCTAAGTTATAAAGTGATATTGCATCTTCTATTTATTTCTCTTATAATTTCTAAAATAAGAGTGAAACTTGCATTTTTCCTCCTTATGATGACGTTTCAAGAAAAATAGAGAATATTCTTATTTCTCCCTCTTTTACATTATCTACTCAAACACATATTCTAAATATAAATGAAATAAGGAAAGTACATATTTTAATATTCTTTCATGTAATGAAAGTTTAAGTAATCAATTCCTTTTCCAGATAATTGTATCAACTTTATTGGCATCCAACATTATATAATCACCTCACTTAAAGCATCATGTAGAATGGATGTTCCTTTAGCTTATGATTCCAAATCATGTGATGATCCTATCTTAGAATACAATGATGGTGGTAAAGTGTTGTTATTCATATGTTTCATATGGATGATAAATTATAACCTTTAAGCACATATTCAACCTATTTACCAATCCCACTCATGAAATTTTATCTATGATGACTACTATATGAGACATTTAATGACAAATTTTTAATCTTAAATTTCAAATATCATCCCATGAGGCTAGTTTAATAATATAACTCATTATATGAGATTTTGTTTTATCATCCCTATATTTCCAATTTTTTAATGCCTATGTTTTGTTCCTTCAATGGTCAATGAGATCTTGTTAGTCATTTGAATAATATATTCACTCATTTGACCATTGGGATAAATATGGACACTTGTTACTTAAAGTCTTCCATAAAATCTTAGCTCGAGAAGCTATAGATTGGTTCTATAGCCTTCCAAATCGTTCCCTACAAATCTTTTAAAAACATGAATATGTAGTTTTATATAATTTACCTAAACATAAATTACCAAATCTTCCATTCGACCATTTTCAAGCCTCAACTCAAAATAAATATGATTCTATTGAGGACTATGATTTTAGATTTTAAGGATATCTTGTATTATTTGAAATACACCCCCTCATATTTAGAATTAAAAATCACATTTAATAGGGGTTCTTTTTATCCACATAGAGAAAGACCATTGCATAATCCCTTTAATTATTTTGATATTTTATATTGTGACATGCATAAACATGCATGTGCCCTAAAAAATACTAATATTGAATCACTTGTTTATTCACCTAAAGGGAGACATGTTACAAAAAATTCCTTCAAAGTAGAAAAAAAAAACAATAAGGGTAATAAGACACCACAAATACCTTCTTCTAAATCAAAAGCACACACCAGGGAACAAACAATAAAAATTTTACATAGAGGAAATAAATATACATATAGAATACCTCATATAGTTAGAACCTATACGTATACTTAAAGGCAACCAATTTGGTATGATCAACAAAAAGATAGACCACATGACATATTGCATACACTATTATATAAATTATGGATTATTCTTCCTCCAAATTACTACCTTCCACCACACAATTTTGAAAAGGTAAAAGGATAAACTTTTTGAACATACCATGGTATTAATGGAAATCATGGTAATGATTAGTTTGCATTAAGTCAATTAAGATTTTACAAATTGGATATTAAAGGATTATTTAATTTTAGAAAGACACATAATGTTTCTAGAGGTCATTCTAAGATGGATGAGACATCTCATTTTGATCCTTTTAAGAATGAACAGCCCATAAACATTCACAACATTCAATCACTAGAATAGGTCCTTATTCTAGTCTATGTTATAGTACGACTAATCTTTCCCACACTAATCCTACCTAGAAGTCATTGGTTAATTGATCTCTCATTAGATAGACACATGGAGGAAGCATTGAGCTAAATTTGATAGCTCGCCTAATCACATATCTTCATAATAAATTGGGATATCAAAACCATCAAGAATAGATAAAAATTAGATAGATACATGTGATAATCCTATAGATATGTCAGTTATAATGTTAGAAATTAAAGAAAGTATCTATTTACCACAAGATCATTATATTCAAGCTTTCTTATTCCTATGTAGACTCTATTGTGTATGGTGATTTCCTTAGTTATCACTAAATTAAAATAAATGAATAACTAACATCAATTTAACACATAATAAAATATTATAATTTAAACACATTTCATGAAAAAAAAATAAAGTAGTTGAAATAGTACATATAATCTTCATCTAACACCTTCCACATTACATATGTGTATCAAATACATTCATACCATCAGGGTAGTCATAGTTTAAGAATTTTGTATGAGTAATTATTTGAGCAAGAGAAGTTTATTTGAATAAAACTAATTATTAAATCTGTGAAGGTTAATCCTATAAGAAAGGGTGATTAAAATGTAATATCCTTTCTTAGGTAGGCCATACTTGATAGGCCTTTACAACAGAGATATATGGTGGGTTCTACAGAATCCTCATCTACTCATACATAACATACTTAGTCACATAGATTAAATAAACATGTTCAAATTACTCTTACTCCAAAAAAACCACATATCACTAAATTATGGGTACCACGCACCTCTACTCCTATTGTTTCTTCATGATCACAAATTCGCATCATACATATACAGAGTAACCCATATTATACATATCTATATATGACACATATGCATTATCTTTGGAAGTACCACCAATATGTTGTACCATATTATAGGTTTGGATTTAAAAATGAGAATCCCTTAGATGGGATCATAGGCTAACATTTTATTTTCAAATATTCTAAAACTACAAATAAAATATATTCAAGAAAATACAAAAACATTCAAATAATTCAAAAGTATAAAAATATTCAACATTCCCATGTTTAATAGCTCCTTGTTATATATGTTGTTAAATTCATGTTAGTAGATAGAATATCAATATTTTTTTATATATAAATATGTTTCACACATATTTAAGTGTAATACAAGTGTACATAAGGACATGATATCTGCACATACAAATGTTAGACCATATAGTACATTCGGGCATCTACCTCTTTGATCATGATTGATACATGTTATATATTATTTATGATAATTTCTAAATAAGCATGTTTGAACATATATAATAATGCTTACATGTGTTTATACCCATTCTCACATATTTCAAAATGTGCTTGATATGATATGATACATACCGTTTTTTGCTAACACATATATGCAAGAATTAGTATGATATGTTTATGCTAGTTATTTATGATTTATCTATTTTTCACTTCCTTGAGTGTATTCCATTGTTTTCAATAAGATGCACTGATTACACTAGGATGTACTATTACCAAGACATTTTTACTACAACAATTGGTTCATTTTATAAATTAAACTATTTAAATCATTCAACTCTAATGCTTCAGAAAGAAACATATTTACCATTTCAAATCATCAAAAGGAAACATGGTTGCACCAACACACATGTTTAACCCTTCCTTGTAATATTTCTTTGAAAGCATTTTAAATTTTAGATTAGGCGCAATAATTTACACTACAGCATTCTCTTGATTATAGATAATACACCAGTAAAGAACTCAAAGTCAGCTCAAACAAAGACAAGTTGTGTTTTACACATCTAAGTACATATTTATTTACTTTAAAATAGTAATTTCAGCTTTATGCATTAATATATTAAAGGGGGTAGAATTTAGATATGAAAACTAATTATTTATAACACCTCATTCTTGTACATTTGACAAACATAAACTAGGATATACACTTTAGTTATAAACCACCGTATTACTAAAAGGCTTACTTTTGTCATCTCACTGTGCCTAAATAATTAACTCTTGGTACAATCCGTATTGTTCTGAAGACATAGTTTTATTGCACTACATATATAGATTAAACCTTGATAAATATACTTCACTATCAATTTTTGATCCATACCTATTATTTAACCTTATAGACACTAACAACCATGGAGGGACACTACCACTAATGGTAGTGTCTAGATCCTTATCTAGTGTGCAGTTACCAAAAGTCAACCATATTAAAAATGTTTTGAAATCTACGGGTGTGCCCATTTGTCTTATTGAACCCTCATATGAAATATTTTGAAAAGGTGTTTTATAAATACAAATCAAAGACTTCTCATTCCTAATATAGAAAATACCAAGAAAGCACTTACCAGAGCTCATTCAATTAATTAAAAAACTAAGTTATTTTATCTTATTCATCTCTATTTATTTATCATTCACTGTAATATTGATATAAGAGGTTTGAAGCATTCAAAGAGTAGTTACTAAATTACAAGCTAGATCATTTCATGCACCTTCATATATTATATTATACTCATGTTCAAACACACTCCCACACATAGAGGAAAGATAAATAAGTCTTAATCCCTCTTTAGAGTATTTTATATGTAGGTAGTGCCTAATGATAGAGTGGCCATTGAGGTCAACTCAATCCTCTAAGCCCACTAATCCATTTTTTTTAATCAAAACTCATTATAGGGTGAATAAGAGTTAAGAGATAGGGTTTGATCAATTAACAAATAGTGACAACCTCTATCCCAAATCTGAGTATATCAATAGATAGGTGACATAAAATATAGAACATTAAAGTTGGTCTCATTAAAATATAGTCATTATTATTTATTGGACACCTACGTCATAGTCTGATACTAGAATCAATGATAGTATCCATATTTGACAGTAGTATCTATAGCTACAATAGTAAAATTTCTAGATTTTAATGACTGATCTAGAATATTGATCCTTTATATTTTTTATTTGTTTATTATCAATATATGTTTATGGACAATAAACCCAACTAAGCATAATTTATCTTTGGTATTGAAATCTTTTTATATATCCCAGTAATATAACTTAAAATATTCATTTATTTGAGTTTATAATTAATTGGATCACTATATATTAGTTTATAATCCTTGAAATTGAAATATTTCTTTATTCTTAATCATATCCGACATATCTCAATTTAGGGTTAAATAATTAGTAACATTTTGAAAAGATGTACTTACTAGAAATAAATTTAGTCATGTTTTGGAAAAATTTTAAGATTTATTAATGAATGTGAGAGACAAAGATCATAAAAATTTAAACAATGCCAATAAAAACCACTTTAACCAATAATTTACTATTACACAAGCATATTGATATCATATAATTTAATGATTAATAAATGTCTATTTTTTTGGTTTATAATAATTAAAGGAATTTTTGTGTGTTGTTTTATTACATTAATTTACATTTTAAATGTAGATTTATTTTAATACCAGGCATCCATCAATGAAATAAATATTATTTATTTCATATTAAATGAAAATTAGACATAATGTTTTACTATTAGAATGTATCAATAGTATTAACATTAATAAAAATACTAATATATAAGATGGTTATAATAATAAGGAAGTTAGAACATATTCCTAACCCATTCTCCATGATGGTAAAAATAAATTGGCTAAAATCAGAAAAAAAAAGAAGTCAACATGATAACTAGAAACCAAGGCAACTTAAAACAACAATAAAAAAAAATGTAAATAACGAGGCACAAACTGCAACACTAGAAGGAGGTGGTGGAGGATCATATTTTTGAGGTTATCCAATCTATAAATAAATATTATAAAAGGAGGATCATGTACCACCCAACCATTTTGAATAGTATCTATGGGATCCAAAGAAATAATAATTCTCAAACTTGGAGGTGGTTGATAAATCCTACAAACTAAACCACTTCCTTGTACAGGGGAGTTTCATTGGGAGGGGTAAATAATAAAATTCCCATCAGATGGTGGCAGAATCAAATCCATTCTATGAGGATGAGAGGATAAGTGTTTGTGATTTTTAAGCTCCTTCATTCGTGATGTGGCATCGAGGAAGGATATTCATATGTTGAATGTTTTGAGAATGTATCTCATAATATACAGAGCACTTCCCCATAGTTAAGAAACTCCTATAAATTTTAGAATTTAATATTCACTTTATTTAACTAAACTTGTACCTATATAAAATCTAAATAAATAACACTCACCCTATCTTCCTTACCCCCCCCCCCCCCCCCCAAAAAAAAAAATAAGAGGAGAGAAGATGTATCTTCATTATTAAACATTGCTGACTTCTAGACACAAGGTTTTAACTCTCCTTAAAATTATTTAAGATGTATTTTTTGAATCGAGTGATAATCACACTCTTTTCAAACAATTTAAATATAGATAAAATTCAAAAAAGAAAAAACATAGAGGATTGGCATCAAATCATAGTTACAGATAGAAATAATGAAAATTTGGCCACAGCGTCTTAATGACACAAATGATAAAATAGATAGTACTTACCCAAAAATAAAATAACTAGTTTTGTTCATATATATAAATAATTTAAAATGGGTAGATAATTTATAACACCTCATCTTATTTATTTTTTTGGGTGAAATAGAGTCATGTTCCATAGCTTTTGATTCTCCCACTATGTCATTAACAAAGATGTATTTTTGAAATTCCTTATAGGCACAAATGAGGTCCCCCCTGAGAATTCCTAGCATACACCCCAACATAAGTGACATTTAAATATGTAACATTGGATAAAAACATGAATTTATATTCACATGTATCTTTCTCACCTAGAAAATGAGAGGCCCAAAGTTCCAATGGTGGTGTACATTCATGGATGGGGCTTCTACATTGAATCAACCCCCTCCCCAACATATCAAAATTATCCCAATTTTTCCTCTAAAAATGATAGATTTGTTAAGGTGTGTGAATATATTTGGAATTTTTCCTTGCCAAAGGGAGCCAATAAAGATCACCCTTTCTGTTAGGGTGTGTTCACATTATTAAGTTTGTCATAACATAAATATTTTTAGTTAAAATAATATTACGTTAATAGATTATGTTTATTTTGTTACGTAAGTTTATTAATAATGTATTATTATTATGTAATAATAATATATATTAGGTTTTTTTCATGTGATTTTGGATTAAATCACCCAACTCACTATTATATGAGATTGTGATAGATTCTAAGATATTTAATAGTTAATGGGATATTCAATAATAGAATATGATATCCTAATTACGTTGGATGTAGTATTTATTTAATATGTAATTTAGAGTGCAAGATAATATATTATTATTATTTAAATGTTTTCTAGTGTTTGACTCTTTCTCTACTGTTCAACTCTGATTTTTACCAATATCTGGTATTATAGCCAATATGAATCCCTAAGAAGCGTGAAGGGGAAATGATATCTTATTCTACCCCTATGTATGAAACAAAATTATCTATTATTTAGTTATATTATTTTTCAAGTATTCTTTTATGATAAAAGGTGTGCATTGGTTTATTGAGGCATAGGGTAAACAAAGTTGAATTACAACATAATTCAATCCTCAATTGGTGGAAGAGTAAGGAATACAATAAGTCTTTAGCATTTTATGTCCTTTGGATCTTCTATGGCATAGATATCAATATCATGGGGTATTCACCATATTTGCATAATGTGTGTTTGGATTTATTTTCTAGCTATACATTATTTGTAGTTAACTCTTGTTGGCATCAATCTTCGAGTACTACTACTTGGTGGGGAATCACTATGGATCGATACATCATAGTGTATACACTTAATTTGTAAATAGATGACCTATCTATGAATTTATATTTATTATTAGTCCTAAAAAAAATTTACATTCATCCCCATATTGTACATTTTATCAAGATATTAGAACTAATTGCTATACACACATAGATATTTTGATTCAATCAAGTTTTACGGATGAGAGGTGATGAAGATAGACAAATGGAATAAAGGTAATAAAGTAGACAAAAATATCACTCTAAGAATCATACCACATTATAGATGAATACTATTACTCCAACATCCTTAATTCATTTAAATTTTTCACAATTTTGTTATATTTATAGATGACTTTGTTGATCTATGCTTAAATCCTCTTATGTAGATTTGACAATCAAAACAACTTTGATGTCTTCTATGAAGTGTAGTTTACTTGTGGATATGATATTATGAACATTTCCAAAATTATAAGGTGTAAAGAATAAATTTCTCAACACTAAATAAGTTTTTCTTTAGGTCAAATTTATTTATATTTAGGTAAAGATATTAGTATATTTATATTATGATTGTCTATGTCGTAAAGTTAGAAAGGTAATGACATGTCAATTAGTTTTAGTCAAATAATATTTTCATTCATATACTTGTTGAAATAAGCTTTAGGTTTTGATTATGTTTTTAAAGAGTCTTTGGTTCCATAATTTAGGTTTTGTGTCTATGTCAAAAATTAAAATTATCGATTATTGAGTTATATTGTCAAGATTCTTATCTTTTATGACATATAGAGTCATTATCAAAATTTTAAAAAATAAAAATATTTATTCTATGGATGCATTTTGACTTGTATGAGACATCCAAATTGTGGGGGGATTTTTCCTAAAAATCATCATATAATTAAGATCCATCGACACATGTGGTGAGTAATCAGCTTCATTGACTAGAGGATGGAGGAAATGAAGGATGGAGGTTTTAGAGCCTCTCATCAGTCACCAATGAAATGTCTCAGATGATTTCATGACACATTTTTTGTGTTTATTTGAATAAGAATGAAGTATCATTCTTGTTCACATGTGTGGTGTGTTTTTAAAAAAATTTAGTATAGTGTGTTTTATGCTAAATCTACTAATAAAATGTGGCAACAATTGCATAGGAGGGTAGATAATTTTAGAAATACTCTGACTATAGAGATCCCTTGATTGTCATACTTCTTTATGAAGACGATTGACCAATGAAACATTCATTTTATTCATATAGAGAAACTTTTGGATGCATTCTTCATATAATACTGGTCATGTGCAACAAGATCTAGACACCAAGATTCAGATAGTAGTATGCAAACCTAGAAGTATACATTGAAATATGATTTTGTTCAAACCAATTCTTGAAAATGTATATTTTACCCCTGCTCACATTAAGGGGGTATAGACTAGAGGTTAATAATATTCATAAGGGGGTGAATGTTAAAGTGTCTTCACATTATTAAGTTTTGAATAACATAAATATTATAAGTAAAAATAATATTACGTTAATAAATTATTATCATTATTATTATTATTATTAAAAAATTACCCTACCATTCTTCATTATTGGAAAAAACATTGTTTATCTATTTTAATTTATAATATTAAAAAAATCTATTTATTTATTTATTTATCTAATCCCTAATTAAAATATATGAAATCTAAAAACAATTGAATTATCCCACAATAAATTTAGAAAAAAATAGATCATTTACCCATTGTGATATTTGATAAGTTGGCTTTCCTCATCATGATTCCATTCTATAAATTGATTTTTACTTTCCATGTGAGCAAAGTATTTTAATTGTTACCTAAAATTTGATTGTTAGTGAATTTATGTTTTTTTAGCCATCATATTATTTTATTATATAAAATATGATAACATCACCATGTAATAATTTTAATAACATTTACCACATCAAATCCATGAAATCTCACATTCCTAGCCATCTACAATGCATGACCTAAAAAGGAAACATTAGAATATTTTATAGATTCTAAAAAAGACTAAAAAAGAATTGAGAGAGATCATAATCATATTTGTGTGTGTGTGTGTGCGCGCGCGCGCGCATGCGCGTGTGTGTGCATGCATGCATACATGTATCTATGTATATATGTATGGGGTCAACATACATCAATATTCAGTAGATGGCCATCAAACCAAGAGGGAAGTGTGGTATAAGAAATATAAAATATAGAAAAGAGTATTACTACTACCTAAGTATATATCGTAGGAATAAATTCTAAGTATCCCCTAAAAGAGTTTCCTAATGTCAAATTTCTTGGGGTTATATTCTAGCTCCTTTATTCCTTATCATAAGTATTAATCTAAGATCCCTATGCTCCTATAATCTTAATTGTTGAAGAGGAATTCTCACTCCTCATTTCAAGAAGGTATCCTAGGGTTTTTATTTTGCCTTGTAGTGTGGAAATTCTCTCTCCTTGTTGCACCATATCTTGTGCCTTGTCATATATAGGGGAAAGGATGTAAGAATGTCATCCCACACTTGTAGGTAATAATAGGTTAGAAATAAGACCATCCCCACACATATTAATAGGAAAATAAAAAAAATCAAGTAATGTTTCATGCATTAACATCTACCATTCAATCATCAAGTCTATAAATCACCATAAACACAAACTCATGTAAGTTATATATAAAATAAAAATATATCAAAACTAAAAAACTAGGGAATCTTTATTTTTATTTTAATAAATAAGTTACAAGGGTCCCCTTCTTAGTAATCATGGTCATACTCATCATCTAAGCTCATCTCTATCTATTTCTCTTTCCCATATCCTCCTTCATTATAATTTTGTACCTAATCCTCAACTTGATATCATCCTCATCTCTCCACTATAGAGTATTTCTAGGTAGCATTTTATCAAGCTTCTTTAGTTTTTCATCATCCTCTTTCCATTGTTACATATTATTATGTAGCATGGACCCATCCTATTGGGCCCTATCTAGCATATCAACATGAAGATGTGGATTTAGTTGGATTAGTAAGATGGTATAACAATTTAGAGTGCACATAAACCCTAATGATGAAGAGGTTATTGATGAAGATTCCATGATAGTACCAAAACAAAACATGAAATAACTTGACTATTTCAGCCTAAGTACCAACCTATAATTTTATGAAAGTAAGTGATATAGACTAAAATTGATAAACTTGAAGCATATTCCACATTTAGGTGTCACATTTTCCATAAAACTTTGGTTATGTCCTATGCATAATTTAATAACATTTATGATAAAATGTAAAACATTACTAAAACCATATTTTTATGTGGTCCTTCTTCCACTTTTGATTATGATTCACACATATATATATTTTTTAATTCATCTTAATTTGAAATAAAAAAACATCATACCATACAACTTTTGTACACACAACTATATCATTTGTGGGTAAGTGTAGTAACTTACACCATCCAAACCAAATAATGGAGAAGCCAACCCAAGGCATACACATGTAACCTTTCTAGTTTTTAATATACTTTTCATAAAAAAAATTGAGATCACATGATGGTTCTAGGGATGCCAATCCAACCACCATTCTACACTTACATCTTGATAGCATTTTGAAATTCATAAACTACCTAATCAAGTTTCTACATTTATAGTTTTGAGAATAATTATACATTTTAGTCATGCTTCAAAAAAATTATAATATTTTTTCCAATATATTGCTCAAGGTAAAATAAACATTACCTCATTCACAACATGATTGCATTTATAATCCAATGTGTGTTTGTATTTCAATAAGTACAACATTAGTATTTATTTATTTATTTTATATAAAAACCAACTTTCAAGAACAATTATAATTTAAAAAGGGTTATTTTTACAATAGCCTTTATGATACGGGTAAGGAACATTTAATCCAAAAGGTGACCATTATTCATGAAGATTCCCTGGCCAACTTGTGCCACTCATGATGCACACATCTAAATAAATCAGGTCGATACTTGATGTAAAGGCTACAAGTTGGTTTTTATATTCTATTAGGTTCCACTTTATAGCCTTTAATTTATATAGATAGATGAAGATTTATTTCTTATTTAACCTGAAACTTACACTTGCATCAATGCTCATTACTAGAGCAATGATGCTAGGTTACACAATATAATACAATACTATACCTTGGCATATTTTAATTTATAGAAGCTGATTTTGAGAGGGGGATTTACATCATAAATTGTTTATGAACACATTAAATTTAATAAATTAAATGGTTTTAACAACAGTAAATCATACTTACTCTATGTCATACATATACAATATACCTAAATAAAGAAACCAAAAACTAACAAGACAAATTAAAATTACCAATAGGCCAAATTTTAGAACAATAATTTATATTTAATAACTTAATAATAATTAAAAATATTAACCACACTTAAATGAGCCTCAACTTATCACTTTGAGTTCAGAAGCAAAAAATTCAAAAAAACTAAAATCTAAAAAAAAACTTCCTATCTTTAGAAAAAACTAAAATATACCAAAAAATGCCATTTTTGCTATATTTTGCAGAATAACACACATGAACCTAAAAAATTATTTAAGTATCCCAAATGATAAAATTAGCCTATGCGACAAAATTCAACTAATGTTGACTTTCGATTCTAAAATTATACAATTTTGAAAAATAGAAAGTTATCAAAAAAACTTTAAAAGTTAATTTCAGACCCTTAGATGATCACGTTTGGCCTATAAAAAATATCTAAATCAAATATAAGTGGATAGAGAGGCTGAGGGCTGAATTGGACTTTTCGATATGGTCATTTTGGCACATGGAAGAGCTAAAACAAAGTTATGATTTAGAAGCTATAACCTCCGGAATGTTGGCCTACTATTTTTGCATCATTCTCCTCTGGTTGAAAACAACTAAGCTCCTATGAGTTGCCCTGATTGTATTGCTTCCATTTTTAATTTTAAATCCTATTATTCTCCCATTCTATAATCCATGTATTGTCTTCTTATTGTAATCCGTCCCATTGCACCAAATACTTGTTATAGTTTCCTTTCCTTGTGCTTATTGTCTTCATATCTAAAACCTATACCATTTTTTCCTTCTTCTTCTTTCGAAGCTACTGATCCCAATTCATCTTCATCATATTCACCATCTTATCCATGGAATTAATATAAATCTAAAATTTGAAATATTGGAGATATATCAAAATTCTGTGGTAAACTCACTGCATATGCATTATCGTTGATTTTATTCACAATTTTGCATGGCCCAATTTTTTTGTACTTCAACTTATTGTATGTTCCTTTTATAAATCTCTCTTTCCTTAATTAAACCATTACCAAATCTCATTAAAATACCTTGGATCTTCTTTTGACATCTATTGCTACTTTATATTTCTCATTACTTTCTTGCAACTTTCTTCTTACTCCCTCTTGTAACTAATGCATATGTTCTATAAATGCTTCTAAATCATCACTAATCTTACCAAAATGTCCAGCTAAACTAAAATTCTATTATTATATTATCTCATATAGACCCAACTAAAATGTACAATTATTTCCCTTCGAAGAGATAACCTTCTTACATAAGATACTCATCATGAATAACATTTATCCCCCCTGTTAATGGATTCCTGCACTTCACAATGACCTTACTAAAATATGGATAAGTATCATATAATTCTTTAATGGCTTCAAATCCAACTACTTCACTCACCATAGTAGTTGATGATGCTACCCTTATGCTCAATGTATCAGCTACCTGATTCTATTTTACTAATTTATGTTTCAACACAAAAGTATACCCCTCTAAGAAAGATATCCACTTTGCATGCCTACTATTCAACTTTTTTGTGTATTCATATACTTCAAAGCCTCATGATCTATAAATAATATAAACTCCTTAGGCACCAAGTAATGCCTCAATGTCTTAATTCTTGTATAATTGCATAAAGTTCAAAATCATAAGTATAACACTTTTCTCTAACCTCATTCAATTTCTCACTAAAATATGCTATTGGCTTTCTTTCTTGACTCAACACAATACAAATTCCCATAAATGAAGCATCACAATCAACCTCAAACACTTTTATAAAATTTGGTAATACTAAAATTGGCCTTTCTATAATCTTCTTCTTCAAAATTCAAAAACATTCTATGGCTTCTCTAGTCCATGCAAACTCCTTCCCTCTCATGCAATCTATTATTCATACCACAATAGTACAAAATTTTTTAATAATTTTTTGGTAAAAATTTTCTAAACCATGGAAACTTCTCACCTCTGTAATCCTTTTGGACTAGGCCACTCAACAAATTGTCTTTATTTTTTCTTCATCTATTTCCACAGCATCTATTAAAACTACAAAGCCTAAAAACACCAAACTATTTTTCATAAACTTGCACTTCTTCAAATTTACACACAACTTCTCCTTTCTTAACAAATCCATCACCATTCTCAAATGATGTAAGTGTTCTTATTTAGTCTTATTGAATATCAAAATATCAACAAAATAAATAAACACAAACTTACCAATATATTCTCATAGGACTATATTCATCATCCTCATAAATGTGCTAGGTGCATTAGATAATCTGAATGGCATCAACATCCACTCATATAAACAATCCCTAATCTCAAATGCAATTTTCCACTCATCTCCTTCATGAATTTGAATCTGATAATAACCACTCCTTAAATGAATCTTGGTAAAATATTTTTATCCTACAAGCACATCCATCATATCATATAAATGAGGTATAGGAAACCTATACATTATTGTAATTTTTCAAATTTCTCTACTATCCACACACATTCTCCATCCTCCATATTTCTTTGGAGTTATCAACACTAGTGTTGCACATGGACTCGTACTCTCCCTTATCACCTTCTTTCTTAGCAATTTAGTAACCTATTTATTTAATTTTAAATGTTTTTTTGGACTCATCCTATAAGCTACTTGATTGGGTAGCATTGATTCTAGAATCAAATCAATGTGATGTTGAATATCTCTCTTTGGTGGTAAACTATCTCATAACTCAGTAGGGATAACATCTGCATATTTTTTCAATACTCCTGCTAATTTTGTTGATATTGGCACTATTTTTGTTTCTTATTTTTTTTACTACTAATGCAAAACAACAACCTACTACTTTCATATATTGGATAAATTCTTTAGTAGAGAGCATGCTTTCTATCTTTTCTTTCTACTTAAGAGGTAACAAAACTATCTTTGTATCACCTTTCCAAAAAGTGTATGTGTTCTTTGCTCCATCATGAATTATGTTCCTATCAAATTTCCATGGTCTTCCCAATAACACATGCAATTCATCCATCATAATAGCATCACACCATATTTTGTCATTATAACTTTTTCCTATAGAAAACTTGATTAAGCACCTTTTATCTACTGTAACCTCATTCCCTTTCTTAAACCATGAAATTTGATTAGGATTAGGATGCTTTTCACATTGTAGATTTAGTTTCTTTATCATTTCTTTATAAATTATATTTTTACAACTACCACTATCTTTAATTACTTTTCATACCTTTCCACCCAAAGTACATCTTGTTAAGAAAATATTTGATTACAACCATGCATCACCACATTCCTTATTATGCGCTTGATCCTTTCTTGGAGAAATCATGGTTCTTTTCATCATAAGGTTCACTCCAACATCTACTGGCACAACTTTAATATTTTGCTCTCCTATTTTTGTTTCAACTAGATTTACTCTTGAGTGATCTTCTTGCCTCCTTTCTTGATTTTGATAGTGTGGACACTCAAACACTCCATGCTCTACTTCTCCACATCTATATTAGATACATGATCGAATCTAGTTCATAAACCATCCTCTATCACCACCATAATCTCATCCTCTTTGAAATCCTCTTCCTCTTTATTGGTATTGAAACCCTTACCTATTATCATCTTGCCTTTCTACACTACGCGATGATTCATGTTTATTGTCATTATATCCACCTCTATTGATACTAAACACACATCATCCCCTAATTAGAGGGGATCCACCTCTTTTTCGACCAATAGATGTTCTTCTAAAATTCTATCTATTTTTCTTTTCTTCTACCTTCAAAGCTAATTCATAATCTTCCTCTATTTTAATTGTTCTATGCATGCTTAATTCATCTTGAATAGAAAATTCAAAACCATTTTCATACCTTGTAGCCATCTACTCTTCTATTTTATCATGCTCCACTCATATAGAAAGCTTAGAAAATTTATCTCTATACTCTTCTATATCATGATATTTTTGCCTAAAATTTTGTAATCTTTTGTATAGGGTCTGTGTGTCATCCACAAGAAGAAATTTCTCCCTCAGCTTATTTTCCATGAGTTAATCTTATTTTTATTTTTTTTCTATCTCTCTTTCTGTAGGTGATCCCACCAAATCATTTCATGACCTTTCAATTTCGTGCATGAAAACTTTACCTTCTCATCTTCTCTCATAGTCTTCCACTCAAATAACTTCTCCATGCTATTTATATAATCTATCAACTCCTCTAGTTTTAAACTACATCCATAATCTACAACATCAAACTTGATTCTTTCATTCCTTCCTTCTAAATCTTGAAGCGTCATCTCTTTCATTGATGGTGGTTTCTCTTGTTGTTCATCTTCTTGCCAAACTTCTTCATCATCTTCCTCATCATGATCTCATCTTCTCTATCATTTGGTTATAACCTCTAATGAATTTTTTAACATTCCTATACGAATATTATATATTCCATTTCATTTATGTAACACCTCCTTGTCCTCTCACCATTATTTACTCTTGTAAGATTTGAACTTACTCTGATATCAGATAATGAAATAAAAAACTAACAAGATAAATTAAAATTAATAATAGGCCAAATTTGAGAACAATAATTTGTATTGAATAACTTGATGATAATTACAAATCTAAACTATGCTTAAATAAGCCTCAACCTAGCACTTTGATTTTACAAGTAAAAAATTGAAAAAAACTAAAATCTAAAAAAAAAACTTCCTATTTTTAGAAAATACTAAAATCTAGAAAAAAATTGATGCTTTTGGTATCTTTTTCATAATGTGCACATGACCATAAAAATTTCCCAAAATATCCTAATTCTAAAATTATCCCATGGGATGAAATTCAACTGAAGTTGACTTTCGGTTCTAAAATTATACAATTTCAAAAAATAGAAAATTTTCAAACAAAATTTTAATGTTAATTTGGGACCCTTAAATGATCATGTTTGGCCATTGAAAAATATAAAAAAACAAATATAAATAGATAGAGAGGATTAGGGTTGAATTGACTTTTTCTATATGATCATTTTGGTGTGTGGAAGAGCTCAAACAGAGTTACAAGTCAAAAGTAATAGCCTCTAGAAGGTTAGCTTATTTTTTATACATCATTAAAGAATAATATTGTTATAATGAAACAAATATAAGTTCATAAGGTTTATTACATCCACGTACCATGGAAAATTTACAATGTGTAGATATTTGTTATAGTCATATGCAACATATAATAATTTTACATATAATGCAAGAACCACATGTAATATAATTCACATACTTGACTAAAGTGTTTTATTAAATCATGCTAAGGTATTCTCACATTACAACGCAATAACACTTATAGGGGAAGCACAAGTATCCACAAATCTCATTTATCCATGCAATGCTTATATGCCATCCTGATTAACATCAAATATCAATGATATAAAGACAATGATCCACATGTTCACACCTCCTAGCTTAGATGTCAGTAATAAGAATAGCCAAAGTTCTTCAACTTGACTAGGCAAGTTAGTCACATTCACCCTCACTTCGCCCTCTAGGCTTAAGTCACACCCTCGGTCCTCTCAAGGCTATCATGCCTCAAGTATCATATGAGGGATGATCTAAAATATTATTCATCACATAACAGACATTCATCCTTTTTGTTTCCAACATCAAGCTTTTATCACTAATCCCCTTAATTTTCCCTCTCAAAACATTCAATGGTTTACTAGTGTTGCTTGTTCTACATAGTGTGACCTTTGAAAGGATGGATTTAGACAAAGCTCTGGGTGAATGTCATATTATTATCATATAAATTATAATTTCTCGTAATCATTAATTTCAATTGAAATTCACATAAATTAAAATACATCAATATTATATAAAATAACACTTATTCACTTTAAGTCTACATGATGGTTTCAAGCAGCCAAGCATGTAAAACCTTCCATATTTTGCTTACAAGTCCACCACTTTGGATCAAAAAGTGATCCCCAAGAATTAGTCATATGACTTTTGAAATTTGCATACCTATAACTAATAATTTATAGTGACACATAATTCATGTAAAGACATACAACTAGTAACATAAATAGCTTTTTCCATGTAATAGATTTTTATTACCTTTATCAAGGTCTAATTTAGCACTTTCTAATGGTAAATTTGCCTTTGAATAGCCTTTTTAAACTATCAAAATCTTGCACCCAATGAGATATTCTACTCAACTTGAGTCATTCATCATAATAATGTCATGCATATGTTTACGAAAGTTGTTAGAAAAGAATATAGCTACATAAAGTCAATAATTAATTATACTTAACAAGACATCATGTTATTAAATTATTTGAGGTAAAACAACACTAGTAAATATTTTTGAATATTTAAACATTGCCTTGTAAGGCTTTATTGACTATTTTATGTATTAGATTTTAGTTTATACCACATGTTGGCCATTTCCTTAAAAAATAGTGAGTTAACTATTGGAAAATTGCCTTGAAACTCATGCCCATGTAATTAAAACTACTCAAAACACTTCCCTCGATTAGAGATTCTTATACTTAATGACTTACCATAATAAATCAGTTGTTCTCACCTCAATCAACCATCTAGGATTGAATAGGAAAACATTATACTTTAAATAATATCCCTAGGAAGTTGATGCCTTATCACATCTTCAATAATGAAAAATATAGCTCCCCATTGATTGAAATTTAACATTGAGTTCCAACTAGAACAAACAAAATAGATGTAAATTTAAACAATCTTGTCTGATCATAATGGGAATTATTTGATAACTTTATGCATAACATTTAGATCACAAGATCTGATACCAAATTAAATAAGCCTAATTCTAACCAACATGTTTTTTCAACTTAAGGGTCTTTCTACTACTAATCCCATCATAGTATGTATATAGAACTACCTTAGCATGGTATAAATCTATCATGTCCAATATATATATATATATATATATATATATATATATATATATATATATATATATATATATATATATATATATATATATATATATATATATATATATATATATATATATATATATATATATATATATATATATATATATATATAAAGAATACTCTTTTGATGTTTTTGTCATAAACATATAGAAGGAATGAGCCCTTACATTTTTTTATATAATGATTCACATCTTATTTACTTGAACATAACTAAATTTTATCACACAACTTATTCACTTCTAATAATTAACCATTAAATAATCATTATGAAAGTGGTCAACTAAGGATTTGTTGAATTTTCCAGCCAAATACAACTTATATGACAAATAGAAATGATCTTTAGTGGGTAAACTATGCATCCAACATAGTAACCTATCTAAAAGTGACAATTTAAAAAAATATTCATTACACAACATGAGTCTTACAATACCATTTAAAAATAAACATTCCTGACTAATATTTAATCATAATAAAACTTGCATTTTATTTCATGACTAAATTAAAATTAGTCATAATCTAGGCTAAGAGAATCTTCAATTCCAGTAAATTATATCATAGGAAGATGACTACAGGAGTTAAAGTTTTATAATCAGACAATTGTTTATAAATATTATAATAATTGAATAGATCCTAAAAGAGATTTAAACAACCTTGAATTTTATATTATTATTTCATTATACCCACCAAGGTAACACACTCAACTAACATGACCATTATGCCCACCAAGGTAACACACCCAACTAATAAAACTAATTATACCCTTTAAAAACCACAAGGAATAAAATGATCATAAGCAAATTTAAGCATTGTATTACCCTGAGTATATATATAATTCTAGTTTTTAAAACTATAAAAAATATATTAGTTGGTTTAAAAATAGGACTCATTTGTTTCAACCAAAAAATTCATTGAGACATTGGATCAAATAAGTAGTATGCACCATTCATTAGCCTTTTGTATTTTAGCAATTTATACAGGGTTTCATTTCTCATACAATGAAATTCAATCATGGAATCATGTTTTTGTTCGACATGAGAATTTTTTTAATTTCCATACTAGAATTAATAAAATACAGTTAGATTCAAACTTAATTTTCATTCTAAATTCTTAATAGAAAAATAATTCTAATATTTGTTTCAAAGGTTAAATAGAGGAGAATAGAACCTAGAAATCATTTTTTATTTCCCTCTACCATTTAAGATCAACAAATACATTTATTTCAAGGTTTTAATTTTAATTCATATAATATAATGAAATACCCAGACATAATATTTATAAAATCTACCAACACATCATTTACTATTACCTTTTTTAATATTTTCCACTCAATTCTACAACATTTAGCTTCTAAATAAGTCATTCATATCTCAATTGATTTATTCAAATTCAAATCAATGATTGCAGCCATAAAAATAATTAAACTCAATTTTTTATAAGAGGAAAAATACTCATATATTTATTGAGTTTAGCAGGGTAAATAAATAAATATGCTTGCAAGCCTCTACATCCATGTTTTCTACTCAGTGCAATAATATTTCAGCTTTATGAGAAAACCCATAATAGAGAAAAATAAAAAGCATATCTATAAGCCAAATCAAGGTGAAATAATTAGTTATATCTTCAATTCATTAACAGTAGATAGTATTTATTAATTATAAAATCAAATTTCCATTCTTGTAATATCTCATTACCTAATCAGTTATGAGCTCTTTTATGCATGTTTAGCCATGCATATAATGTCCTATATCCCAACAAGAATAGATGTATATTTCACAATGAAAATTAAACTTTCTAATGTAAAACCTATAAAATGAAGGAGGAAAAATTGCATCATTATTTTTCACATGCTGAAAATAAGAATCTTCTTACCAAACTCATCCAAATAGTTCATTCATATCCTTTCCTTAGCTCTTCCTTGAATGTGGGATAGAATTACAAGTTTCTACATGCACATAATACCTCTTCCTAGATTAAAATGGTAGCCTAAGGGGGTTAAACATGCATCCATAACTTGAACAATATTCCATGAATATCCTTAGTCCTCAAATGGTGTATTCAAGCCACCGCAAGGCCGAAAAAGCAAAAGAATAACCTAAACTGATCCTCTTAATTTAACTTATAATCCAAAAAGAAAAAATAATATAAAAATATAATAATTGACTTAACATTTTTTATTTTTTATTTTATAAAATAAAAATTAAAAAAATTAATGATAAAAATAATATCAATAACTTGGATAATCCCCATGCCTTCCGCATTGAAGAAGACCACAAATAATAGCTTTAATGTCATATAAAATTTACCTAAAATAGGTCATATATAAATAAAATAAATATTTAAGTACAAGTCTACATATTTTAAATTTCATATACTTTAAGATATATTTTATTTTTATACTTTAAAGATTTTTGATAGTTGTTTCTAACCTCTAGGAGCTACAATGAAAATTCTAGATTATGGAGGATCCTATCGTATTTGAGACTTAGTCAGATTTTAGGGTCTCAAACTAGTGATATTAATTTTAATGATTTTCAAGAACACGTTCTCCATGACTTCATGAGGCTTAGGGTAATACCATTTATAAGATAAAATGGATATTAAGAAAAATAACTCATAATAGAGTTGTCTATAGCAAAGACTATAGACTAAAATATCATTTTTAATAAGCCACTTTCCAAATAAGGAGTGCTCATAACATAATGATCTTTCATGAACAAACCATTACTATTAAAATTGTTTAGCCATATTTTTAAAATGCTCCAATACCACTCAAATAGGTCCCAAACCTTATTATGTGAGGTAAACCAATACACACAAATTTTATCTTTAAATTATACAAAGTAGGCTAACATTTAACCATTAGGAGGGACCAAAAAAACTAGAGATGTGACAACTCTGGACATCATCTAATCACCTCTCTTGATATCCACACACCCATCCTGTTTCCATGAGGCAAAAACCACATGATGAAGATGGAAGATTTATGGAATTTATAATAAAACCAGTCCCATCAGTAATATTTAATAAATATTTGGTTGTAAATGTTATAATTATATGTTTCACAAAAAATATGAAATGTGTAATAAAAGCAATCTCATGAGTAATATTTAATCAAAAATTTATTGTGAATGTTTTAATTATATGATTTGGAAAAAAAATTGATAATCGGAAAAGAAATAAGAGTATCTTGTTTAAAAAAATGAAATATATAAAATTAAAAAAATTTATTTATAATTATTATTAAAATATATGTTAAAAAAATCATTTTCTATAATTATTTATTTATATTATTTTAAATTATGTTATGTAATTATAATCATAACATATTTTTAAAAAATTGAAAGTTTATTATCTTATAAAACTTATTGTTCATTTTTTTCAATCATCCTATCATTTGCCTTCATTGGCATGATTTTTTTTTCTTTCTAAATTTTTAATTAGATAAAAACTCTTAATTATTTGTTTTAATAAGTAATTTTTTTATGTTATTTATATTGTGAAAAAGATTTAATTTTATAAGATTAATATTATTGTAATTATAATTTTATTAAAATAATATATATTTAAAAAAATTATTAATTAATTATAATTTTATTAAAATAATATATATTTAAAAAAATTATTAATTAATTATAATTTTTTTTTCCTTTCTTTTTTATCTTTTATATTTGCATGCATCTTCATTTAATTGTCATACATATTTTGCATTCAATAATTCTGGTCAAGTGATGTTAGTAAATTTAATATCCTCAAAAATTATAAAGATCTTACAATATAATCAGAGATGTATTGTATTCAGCATTTATGATGAATTAAAGAATTTGTATTAGTTATGAATTTACATTTAAATGTGATATACACAGATAAATTCAAGTTATGTATGTATTTTTTTAATCAACGAAGACAATTTTTTTAAAGATTGTATTTATTAGAAAATATTAAAAAGGTTATGGATAAAATTTATTGTCGTTTGTGTAAGGAGTTTAAGTTTTTAGGATATTACAATATGTCCTCATCATATATCTAATGGATTTATGGACTACCTTATTACAATAAAGAGATTTGAACTTGGGTCATTGGGTGACAATATTTTTTAATCCTAAAAATTCAAGTGAATAAGGATTTTTTTAGGTGGTCTAGATCTAACCAACACTCAAAATAATCAGAAAGCTAAAGCTTAAACATGTCCAAATTAAGGTATATTATCACCAAATATAACTCTTAAGATAAAATTTAAATATAAGAAAGATCTATCTAAGTCAAAAAAATAAAAATACATACATACCTCATCAGATTAAAATTTCAATAAAATTGGTTTTCAAAGTCTCAATTTTATGTTTGTTTCCCTTTTTTAAAAAATTAAAAAGTTTATAATTATATATTTAAATAAAATATTCTTAGTTAAATAGTTATGATTAAAAGATATAATGATCAAGCAAAGATTATATCCATATCTATTTCATTTTATATATTAAATATTTAAGAGAAATGCATATCTTACTAAATAACATAACAAATAATCATCCTCATCATTCAAACTAAAACTCTTTAAATTCAATTACATATTTTAAATAAAAATTAAGAATAAAATAAAATTAATATCTAAATCAATGAATTATTTAAAATAAATCTCTTTATTCATTATACTTATTTAAAAAAATAAGTTTATTTATCTCATAATTATTACTCAAACTAGTAAACAAAAATATCATTTCTTAAAATTATTTATTAACATAATTTTTAATCATATTGAACTAACTATTATCATAATAATTACAAGATAAAGATAAAGAAACAAATTTAATAAAGTAAATAATTGAAGAAAAAGACCCAACACACAACCAAAAGTTAATAGCATAAAATTCATTATAAAATTTAGTATAATATTTAAGATTAGTTTTAATTTTTTTTTTTAATCTAATCATCCTCTCATTTCTTATCATTCACTTACTTTTTATTTTTGGGAAGCAAATATATATTTTTAAAAATCGTTTATGAAAATTATTTACTAATTTCTTAAAAGGATTTCTTAATAATATAAAATTATTATAGATTTTTATTTATAAAGTGAATATGTTATATGACCATTTTTTATTTTGATTATTATTTTTATATATATGTATATATATAAAATTAACTTCATCAGTCTCATTTTTTGACACCCATTTTCCATTAATTATTTTTTTTTGGACCTTGCATTTAATATCTGGCCAAGTTATGTAAACAAATTTAATTTGCAAACAATATAATTGAAACTTTATTGTAATCTATTTTTTTAAAGCATTGTACATATTTTTGTCTAGAATGTATTCATGTTTTGTGTTATATTATTTTTGGTGATATATATATAAAATAAAAAATATACAATAACATAAAAATAAGTATTTCATTGCTTCTCAAAGTCTTTAAAGGTTTCCCTTAATAAAAATAATTAAAAAAATCACTTATCTATATATATATATTGATAAGTGATTTTTTTTAATTATTTTTATAAAGGGAAACCTTTAAAGACCTTCAGAAATAATGAAATATTTATTTTTTATGTTATTATATTTTTCTTATAATATATATATATATATATATATATACTTTGTTTAAAATAGCTATTGATATTTATTTATAGAATAATTATAATTATAGAGCTACATTGTATATGATTTAATAATTTTTTTTAATTAAATATATTCAATCCTTATATTTATAATAAATAATTTACCTAAAATTAAATATAAATTTATGTTAACAAAATATCTAAAAATAAGGTTTTATATTTGCTGCAGTTTGTATCTATTCAGATGAATATATATTAATACCTATTTGTAAAATGTCACTTTCAATAAATAATATTTTTAAGAATTAAATCTGTTTATCATACTCAAATTTTAATTTATTATGTATTAAATAAAATTAGGTCAATATAATCATTGATTTCAATGTTAAATTGAAAATGACTTTTAATAAAAAAATAAAATAACTCAACATTTCATATTATCATACAATTAAAATTTAATATTAATATAAATTTAAATAAAATAATTATTTTTCAAACATTAAATAACATTTATAAGAGGAAAAAAAAAAAAAAAAAAAACTTTTATTATAATCAAATTTTACATGATCACCACGACGATAGTTAACTCACAAATTTTGGATGCAACCGACTGATACCCTTACACATTTAAAGGTTCTTTTAATTCTCTTAGTTGTTTGGATTGGATGATTTGGTCAAATGAAGACGTGGGAAAAAAAATAAAAGTACTTTTTGGGAAGGAAAAATGGATTCAAACATATATAATAGGTCTCTATCACTAAACATATCTTTTAATTGTATTATCCATTTATTTATATGTTTATTTAAATTCAATTTATTCTTTAGAATACAATTTTGAATTAATTAATAATATTTATAATTGTTTATTATTGAAAATAAAGTGTTATTAGTATTTTTTTAAATTATGAAAGTTTATAATATTTTTTCAACTCTTGACAATTATTATAATATTTTTATTATGATTTATTATTATTTTGAATTTATTTTGAATAATATATTCTAACATTTCATATAATATTATAAAATAGCATACGTTTATCAAAATATTGTGTGATTTTTTTATGTCTATAATGTAATTAGTTTTTTTTTTTTTTTTTTCCATGTTTTATTTTTTGATTGTATATTATTCGTTGCTTGTTAATATAATTATAATTTAAATTGAATTTGTTCATAACTATTAGGATTTTAATTTAGTTTGAATAGAATTAACATTGTTTCTTATAAATAAATAAAGATATAAAACTACTATTCTTCATATAAATTTATTGAGAATATGTAAATATTCTATAGTAAATGAAATATTTATTAGAACATTTACTTAAATATATATGATATACATAACATTAATAAATTAGTTTATATATTTTAAAATTTCTTTAATTATTTAGATTGTTTTGTTCTTTATATTATTTCTATTTAAAATTTAGAAAAAATCAAAATAATTTAATTATTTAATAATTTAAATAAAATTTAATTTATTAATGTAATTAGATTGAAACTCTTTACTCCACATTAAAATAATAAAATAAAATTAATATATATTAAATATTATGAAGATAGATTTATTTAAAATATTTATACTTATTATAAACACAATAAAAACTAAAAACAATGAAAACAAGGAGACTTTTTGATTAAAAATAAAAAAAAATTATAGAAGTAAACAATAAATTTTTTTAGTTGGATAAATTAAAATTAAAATATTATTATTATAAATGAATAGATAAAATAAAATTAAAAGAATTATTATAATATGAACACTCATAAGTACAGGCTATTCCTAAAGTTTTCAGGATTTATACAAATTAAAAAAACAGTCCGAACAATTTTTTTCAAAAATAAAATTCTGATTAAGGTTAAACGAATATTATAGTAAAAAATATTAAAAAATAAATAAATAAAACAATCATTCTTACAATTCAATCTTCTCAGATTTATTCAAATCAGAAAAACAATCCACCACTTTGACGAAAGTGGAAATGAGATAAAATAATTTTATGCGTGTAACAAATACAAATATCATAAAAATATTACTTTCTGCTCATTTTATACATACGACACAAACCCATTCTTTTGATATGAAGTAAAGCCGAATAAACAAATACGACACACTGGAATTTTTAATACACTAAATGACCAACATACGAAGTCGTAGAACATACTCTCTTAGTATTAACACTAAACCATAGGATAGTTGAAATAGTAAGAAACAGCTTATTGAGCAAGGCATTGGAAACCAGAAGGAGTGTTCTTCCAACAGGGAACAACAAGCTCCAGAGCCAATGGTAGAGGTATGTTGAGGTTCAAAAGCTTAACCCTAATTGTTGTACACAAACACAGTGCTGCCTCTAAAGCCAAAACATTTTACAACACCGGGCAGCACTGGTTTACCACTGGATTTCCTATCCCTATGTTTATAAGCCCACCAAGCACATCAACACAGGCTCCCAGATTCACAACATCAAGTTAGCATTTTGCAGCGACAGTGATAGCAGAAGTCGATGCAATTATAAGTGACATGGTGGTTGCAACTTCAATCATAACAATGAGCAGCACTGTCACTGATTTTCTCATGCTTAACATCTTGTTTTCTGAAAGGATTCAAACAGCAGAATACAATTGAGAAAAAAACGTTGCTCGTTGATGAATATGGAATGAGTGAGTGGGTATTTACAGTCGAAGAATATGGAATGAGTAAGTGGGTATTGACGTGCATAGTTTGCATAGTTGGGTAAGTGGGTATTGGGTGAAGTCTATAATTTCGTGTTTTGCTCGGCCTACAGTCCAAGCTACGAAGTTTGACTAAATTATGCCTTTGGTCCCAACAGAAACGGAGATTAAGAGATTAAAAAGTCCAATCGTTTTGCCATGGAGCCCACGGTCACATAATGAAAATGGCAGATTTGTGGAATTTATGATAAAACAAATCTCTATCAGAGTAATATTTAACAAAAAAATTGTTAGTGAATGTTTTAATTAAATGTTTAAAAAAAAATGATAATGAGAAATTGTTGGTAGAAGTTTTAATTATATGTTTTATAAAAAAAAGAGAGCCAGATAGAAAATGATAACCAAGAAAAAATATTATTAAAAAATAATAAATTTTAAAATTATTTATTTATATATTTTAAAATCATTTCAATATAATTATTATCATCATCACAAAACAAAATAGAAATTTAATATATAAATAAGAAAGATTTGAAAAGAGACCTAATTAATTTATAATTAAAATTTATTATATCATATTAGAAATTAAATTGGATTGAAAGTAAAATTTAATATATATATATATATATATATATATATATATATATATATATATATATATATATATATATATATATATATATATATAACAAATAAATTTAATATTAAAAAATAATATTGATAACAAATAAAATCTACTATGAACTAAATAAGGGTCTAAAGATAATTGAGATTCAGTTATTAATGTTGTAATATGGATAGCCTTATGTGTAAAGCAACATACTTAAATATATTTTAAAATGATTTTAAAAATTAAAATAACTCTTTTTAAAGTGTATATTTTCAATTTAATTATTGAAAATATATTTATTTTAATCGTATTCATATAAAATAATAATTGAAAAGTTTATTATCCTTTTTTTCTCCCATTCATTTTATTATTTTTCATTAGTAAAATAAATATATAGAAATAAAACTTCCAATCATAGTTGGTATATATAGATATTCTTTTTTAAGAAAAAAATATATGAAAATTTGTTTTTGTAATTATAATTTAAAGAAAATGATATATATTTAAAAAATTATAATTAATTATAAATTATTTTTATGTGTTAGCAAGCATTTTCATATAACTGTGTTGTTTACATAGAATTATGCCAACTCATATTCATGTCTCTCAAAGATCTTTTATTCAAATATGCTTTATTGTGCCTTATATTTTTTATATTGGTGATAGTAGTCTTACCTCCTCCCTATAAAGACACTCTTTTTTTTGTCTTTGATTTTTGGTGCTTTGTTAATGCAAAAATAGGTCAAAAAAATATATTTGGCACCATAATTTCCCTTTGCATACCAAGATTTGAAAATATTTCCTTTCCTATATGAGAAACCCTTCCTACCCCTTGTTTTTTAAAATTTGGGATAAAAGAATTTAGTTAATAACTCAAAAAACCAAAATAAATCCCACTTTTAGGTAATTGAAAATCATGATGATATGGGTAGGTGGCAAAGGACGCAGATGGGTTGAAAATTTGAGTCACATCACAAAAATAAAAAAATGTAAAGTATATCAGTCTTGTGTTTGTCTAACAACAAGTCTACCAAGTTCATTGAATTTTTAAGCTCTACTCACAAGTATTGTTTTTAATGTTGCAAGTTTAATGTTAACTGGTTATTCTTATCTAAGATCAATATTAACACACTTTAGTTGGCATTTTCATACATTTTATAAGGTATTGTATGTATTCATCGGCTTTAGTTTTCTTAGGTTTCTTCTCATTCCTTCTTAGACAAATCATATTTCCATATTTACATATGTATTTCATACTCTTCAATTTATTTTGATGTTTCTATGTAATAAATTTGATGGGTTTGACATAAAAAACATGATAGTTTTTTTAACATAACAACATATACTTCAAATAGATTACACCATGAGAATATATTCAAAGATTATATAAAATACTCTAAATGTGATGAATGAAGATGAAGCATGCTACATCATACATCGTTAATCACTATCATCAATAGAAACACATTATAATACAAACATAGAAAGTCATTAAAAATAGCTACCCACTACTAGTACAATATATAGCCACTACTATCAACCAATAGTAAATAAATAACTACAGCTCTTAATGATAATATTTCTAATAAAAAATACAACATAATACAATATACATATATAAAATACATGGCTCCCTAGAGCCTGAATTCCACATACTCTTTAGTATCTGTGGAAATCTCAAGTGTTGTCTCATATATCATACTATTGTGGGGAGGGTGAGTATCATCTAAGCACTTTTTTACACCAACCATGTTGATGCAAACTATCCATTTTATTCTGCTCTTATGCCGATTGATGCACTTCACCTAATAGTGCAATTCTGACCTTAGACTGAAAACAGGGCAGACGTTCAACTATTAGTTATTATTTCATAAAACTGATACCAAAACTGATGAGATGCCTTGGACTGACATATATCAATACTTTATCATAAACATGACCCACTTTAGTCCTTGAAAATTGATGTCACCTTGGAAAGGAGACACTGAATTACTCTTATTATTTTGTTCTGTAATTCCAGCCTCAGCAAACAACAATAATGTGTCCGTTCCCCAAATTCAGCTACTCAACAAGAAGGGAACCTACCAGCCACAAGCAACTATAGCTCGTCATGTTCTTCCTTATCCTCTTCTGTATCTTCATCTTCGTGTTCTTCCTCAGCATCTGTATCGTCATCCGAATCAGTTGATTTATCTTTCTCCTCTTCTTCTATCTTTTTCTCAGCCTCGTCTAATGCTGCCTTTTCAGCATCCTTGTTTTTGCCCCATGTCTCCTCTACTAACTTCTTTGCATATTCAGGGTCGTCACACACTAAAATATTATCGAATAAGGTTCCAGACTTGACCTGCCATAACTCGATTCCAAGATGACTCAATTTGGGGAATACATAGAGCTCAGGATCATCCTTTGAACTCAAACTCAGCTCAAGAGCACCAGCGCCACCATTCTTTTTATCTCTGCTGTTTCAACTGGAACATCTTCCTATTTCAATCAAGAATTCAACACACTATAAATATGCGTTAATCCAAATGTCTCTTCTTGCCAATACCAATGGCCTTCCCTCCACAGAAATTGACTCCGTTAAGACTCGAACTCTACTAGTTTCAAATGCCGATACCTTCTATGGCCGAAGGCCATGCAATTAGCAGATACGATCTTTACGAGCTCCACGTTACAGATTGACACCTCTTTGTCTGGCTCGACCTCAGCTTTATAAGTAAACAATATTCAATGTCTTGGTCATGACCAACAGGCTCTTCCCATCATGGCCTTTATCAGCTACACTGTATTACTAATGGACTCGGCTGCTTATGTCTAGAGTAATATAGGTGTTATTCATGCACCCATTCTCGACTGTGTCATCTATATTGAAAAGTCAGATACTCTTCCAGGGCCTAAGGCCATCAATAGAAAAGAATTTGCCATATAGATTTCATTTTATCTCATCTCTATTCGAGACTAAAAACAAAAACAACAGTCCTCTGTCATTAGAACAAAAAAATTGCATATTCATGAAATACACGCCCTTATGAAACGACAAACTTTGAGATTTTATCAAGATTTATTTTCAAATATAAAACAGTATCACGGCTACAAGAAAAACCTGAGAAAGACAAACTTGAAAGGGGCTGTATGTACTTCATCAAGAATCTTTATTGATTGGCTTGGAGCCTCCCGAAGCAGTTGCTTGCAAAGTTTCTTCAACTCATATTCTGGCCTGTATTTAAAATAGTTGATCACATCATTATTCTTGATCTCGGCTCTCTCTCCAGGCTCGGCTTTCCACATATTCAGCAACCCAAGACTTAATTTTCTATCACCACAGTCAAAACAGAATACTACAGGCCAAATGGCCTTCGTAACTCCCTTTTCTCCTTCTTGGAGATCCTCCTCCTTCTTCTCTACGTCTCTTATCCTCTTAAAATGAATTCTCCCCAAGGTAGGCGCCAGCTATCTTATGTTTAGAAAGTTTCCATGAATTTGTCAACAACTTCAACAGCCTCCAACTAAAAGCCAGCCAATTTTTGATTCGCCTTATTCTATATTCGGCTTATTTGCCCAAAATATCATTTTGTAACAAATTACAATTTGAATTATAACTGTTGTAGGAAAAACTCATACAATATACATGAAATAAAATAAAATATACTATGCACCCGTAGATGCTCCTGCATCAGACTACCATACTTGAAATTTGTCATGAGCGCCTGCTCATGTATGCTTATTTGCTCTTTTGACTGCAATTAAAAGCCATCCATTGTTCTCTGCCTCAACTGTTTCTTCATATTGATGCACATGTTCCATAGCACCACATTTTGTTCTTTTCTTGGACTTCTTGTTTATTCCTACACATGATGCAAAGTCAAAATCATTGATTTTCTCAAACCAAATTTTCTTCTTTCTTTGGTTTTTCGTTTTCTTCTTGTATTTCCTTCTTCTTATTTCTTTCTCAGCTGCAATCTCCCACTTCCATGTTTCTTCATCTTCATATATGTCTTCAAAGTTTTCATCTTCCATACCTGCATTCAAAACATCAAAAGCAACCTTAGTAGAAAAACATTGAGGCCATGAAGCCTCTTGGCTGCCTTCACATTTCTGCTCCTGTTTCTTGACCAAAACTGCCTTGGTCTCATTACTTTGCTCTTGTATTTTCTCACTCTTTCCAATGCTGCCTTCACCATGGCTTGTACCTTTACACAATTCTCTTGGAGGATTCAACAATTCTTCTATCCTCTTCAACTCTACCTTTAGTGAGATCTCATCTATCTCACAATCTTCATCAAACTTGGGCTTATCAACCTGAAGGATTGCTTGTTCCTTACTAGCCTTACTCTTCATCTCATTACTCAACATAAACTCATTCAAATTTTCATTTCCTATATCAAACTTAGGACCAGATTGTGTTTCATCTTCTATAAGTACATTCATCCATTTTATAGTTTCTTCATACAAATCAGCTTCTTCATCCACATCAGTGTATTCATCAAAAATAATTACAGTATTCATACCTTCTGTCTTCTTGCTTTCTTCAATCGCTGCCTGAAGCCATCTTGTTTGTTCTGCTGCACATTCTTTCCTTTTCTCATCATCCATCCCTTTGGAAGTCTCTCCTTGCTGTACATTAGTTCTTACAGCCACTTTCCATTCTTCATTTTCCATGAAAATATCATTAAATGATTCAAACAAATCATTGTCCCTTTTATTGCAAACAATTGACTTACCTTTCCATGTGCTTGTGTCATTCTTCACCTTCCTCCATTGAGTTCTTGGTGTTGCTGTTTCAAGACTCACATCTTCATTCTTTGCCTTCTTAGGCACCCACATTTGTTTCTCCTTCTTACCATTTCTCTTCTCAAGCCATGTAGGCATCCTGCATCCATGCCTTTGTACCAGCACCTCCTCTTGCTTGGGAGTTTGTTTCTTCCACCATTTAGGCATCACATACCCATGGTCAATTGGAAACTTTACTTTTCTATTTGCTTCTTTAACATGTATATCAACAGTTTCATGCTTATAAGAAGAATCAATTATGGAACTCAACTTTACCTTCTTAATGGGCTGCTTCATTTGCATGACTTCTTGATTATCTGTCCTTTCTTCTTCCTTTGTGCTTGGCTGCTCTCTTTCTTCTTCCTGGCATTCAATGGCATCTTGGAATTCATCTTCATCTCCCTTATCAATAGCAAACTCACTTCTCTCTCCTGCATATTCACTTATGCATTTGGTGTCTTCTCCTGCACCAATTTCTTCATTCTCCAAGGCCATTCTCTTGACCTTTACAAGGCTGCTCATACCTGCACTTACCCATTCAAAAACAGCATTAATTACAAAAACAAGAGACCATAATGTCTCTATGAGTATCCTCTTAATGGACACTCTCATCTTCTCAAGTGCTCTTCCTGGCACTTCCTCTTTTCTCTTTTCTCTCTTGTTCTCCTCAATGAGAACCTTCTTCTCAACTTCTTCTTCTTACTACTCACTTGGCAACCTTCTTATATTCTTGCCTCTTTGGGCTTCCCTCTTCATGGCAATCTCATTTTGCCTTCTTCTCCTCTTCATTAGGAGAACTATTGGCCACTTTACCCTCTTCTTCGTTGGCCATATCCATGTTTGTCTATTCAGCTGCATCCAAGACTCATACTCATCCTTAACCTTAGCTAATTCTTTCTTCAAACTAGCAATTTCTGTATTAAAATCAACATTATTCATACCTTTGATGCTTGTTTTCCTCTTGCTGCCCTCACATGCCTTGCTGCTCTGCAGTGCTTTCAACAATGCTTCCATCTCTGAGATTTTCACCCAAGTCTTTTCCACCTCGGTCTCTTGATCCCTTGTCTCACCCAAGCCTTTTCCTTGACTGGTCTTTTGACAATCCACGTGATCTCACCTAGGCCTTTTGCATCCTAGTCTTTTGATCAATCCTGCAGCAACTTTTTTTGCAATACTTCAACAAAACACAAATCACAATCCAAGCTTACCTTGCTTTGGATCTTTCTCCTGAGCATTCACTCGCTCTTCTTCTAGAGCTTCTCTTCACTAAGCCTTCCTTGGCTTCTTCTCTTTTTAAGCCTCAATGGCTTGGTTGCCTTTCTCTTCACCTGCAACTTCTTCACTTGATTGCTTCTTAAACAGAATAAACTTAAATCAAATAACATAGACTTCTCATACCTTTTCTCCAGCAGAGTCATTTAGTGCTGTCCCCTGTTGATCTCTTTGCCAAATCCTGTCACAACTGTAACATCATTCCTTTTTTAATTCTGCAGTAATAAATTATCAGTTCCCAAGAGCTTTCAAGCTCTGATACCAAAATTGATGCAAACTATCCATTTTATTCTGCTCTTATGCCGATTGATGCACTTCACCTAATAGTGCAATTCTGACCTTAGACTGAAAACAGGGCAGACGTTCAACTATTAGTTATTATTTCATAAAACTGATACCAAAACTGATGAGATGCCTTGGACTGACATATATCAATACTTTATCATAAACATGACCCACTTTAGTCCTTGAAAATTGATGTCACCTTGGAAAGGAGACACTGAATTACTCTTATTATTTTGTTCTGTAATTCCAGCCTCAGCAAACAACAATAATGTGTCCGTTCCCCAAATTCAGCTACTCAACAAGAAGGGAACCTACCAGCCACAAGCAACTATAGCTCGTCATGTTCTTCCTTATCCTCTTCTGTATCTTCATCTTCGTGTTCTTCCTCAGCATCTGTATCGTCACCCGAATCAGTTGATTTATCTTTCTCCTCTTCTTCTGTCTTTTTCTCAACCTCATCTAATGCTGCCTTTTCAGCATCCTTGTTTTTGCCCCATGTCTCCTCTACTAACTTCTTTGCATATTCAGGGTCGTCACACACTAAAATATTATCGAATAAGGTTCCAGACTTGACCTGCCATAACTCGATTCCAAGATGACTCAATTTGGGGAATACATAGAGCTCAGGATCATCCTTTGAACTCAAACTCAGCTCAAGAGCACCAGCGCCACCATTCTTTTTATCTCTGCTATTTCAACTGGAACATCTTCCTATTTCAATCAAGAATTCAACACACTATAAATATGCGTTAATCCAAATGTCTCTTCTTGCCAATACCAATGGCCTTCCCTCCACGGAAATTGACTCCGTTAAGACTCGAACTCTACTAGTTTCAAATGCCGATACCTTCTATGGCCGAAGGCCATGTAATTAGCAGATACGATCTTTACGAGCTCCACGTTACAGATTGACACCTCTTTGTCTGGCTCGACCTCAGCTTTATAAGTAAACAATATTCAATGTCTTGGTCATGACCAACAGGCTCTTCCCATCATGGCCTTTATCAGCTACACTGTATTACTAATGGACTCGGCTGCTTATGTCTAGCGTAATATAGGTGTTATTCATGCACCCATTCTCGACTGTGTCATCTATATTGAAAAGTCAGATACTCTTCCAGGGCCTAAGGCCATCAATAGAAAATAATTTGCCATATAGATTTCATTTTATCTCATCTCTATTCGAGACTAAAAACAAAAACAACAGTCCTCTGTCATTAGAACAAACAAATTGCATATTCATGAAATACACGCCCTTATGAAACGACAAACTTTGAGATTTTATCAAGATTTATTTTCAAATATAAAACAGTATCACGGCTACAAGAAAAACCTGAGAAAGACAAACTTGAAAGGGGCTGTATGTACTTCATCAAGAATCTTTATTGATTGGCCTGGAGCCTCCCGAAGCAGTTGCTTGCAAAGTTTCTTCAACTCATATTCTGGCCTGTATTTAAAATAGTTGATCACATCATTATTCTTGATCTCGGCTCTCTCTCCAGGCTCGGCTTTCCACATATTCAGCAACCCAAGACTTAATTTTCTATCACCACAGTCAAAACAGAATACTACAGGCCAAATGGCCTTCGTAACTCCCTTTTCTCCTTCCTGGAGATCCTCCTCCTTCTTCTCTACGTCTCTTATCCTCTTAAAATGAATTCTCCCCAAGGTAGGTGCCAGCTATCTTATGTTTAGAAAGTTTCCATGAATTTGTCAACAACTTCAACAGCCTCCATCTAAAAGCCAGCCAATTTTTGATTCGCCTTATTCTATATTCGGCTTATTTGCCCAAAATATCATTTTGTAAAAAATTACAATTTGAATTATAACTGTTGTAGGAAAAACTCATACAATATACATGAAATAAAATAAAATATACTATGCACCCGTAGATGCTCCTGCATCACATGTACCAATGATCCCTGCACTAATTCTATCAGAGAATGTCCCTCCATTCATGAATGAGTAGATAGTGATGATGCAGAGATATATAGAGAGAAACTAGTATCTGTGTGTTGTATGATTTCAATAACTAATCATGGGATGTATCATTAAAAACCCCATTCTATTGCAATGTATTGCATAAGCATGTAAATCATACTTATGAAATGATAATGTCTCACTAAACATAGTTTACCTAAAATTTTTAAGAATAAAAAATAATAACAATCTATAGATTAGTAATAATTCATACACACCACTTGATTAGATTTCTTGCATCTAGCATTGTGATGATAGTAAGCTAATAAAAGCTATTTCACTCCATACCTAGTATTAGCAATGCAAAATTAGCTAACATGATATAAAAAAATGAAATCATACAATTTACATCCTACTAGCAATCATATCACATAACATGCTAAGAATATGATAATATAATAACATACATTCATTCCATCAAATGAAAGAACAAATCTCACATTATTATCTATCCCATAATATAAATAATGAGTACTATTTATACCATCTAGGTAAAACACATATTTAAATATAGTTTCTAATTACTATAAGTATTTTATAAATATACTACACCCTATAATAACCTATAGTATCATAATTTAGTGTTTTTCAGCAAAACTACTAAGTACCACTACCAGTCAAATAAAATAGTCATAACTACATGAAAACATAAACTTTTATTCAATCAACTAGACATAACAAAGGAAATCTCAGTTCACATGAAACACAAAATACTTCATATATATATATATATATATATATATATATATATATATATATATATATATATATATATATATATATATATATATATATATATTATGAGGGGTTGTATGCATGTATAAATAATGTACTACTAACTGTAATAAACATGTTATTCATAGTAATTGCCAACATGCTTACATTTAGTTTGCCTAATGTATGACTGTATCTAGACACAATAACTATTGTTTTATAGCACATTGGTATAACATACATTATGACTATAGTTTATAACTAAAAATATTCTTTATGAGAACCCATAATATCATAGTTCATTATACATGCACATATTACTCAATTACAAACAACTAGTCTTGTAATTTAAGATCAAAAATCTCACAATCTTAAAAGATAGGAAACAAGTACATATTATACCAACTAGGTTTATCATAGTTTTAGACTACATAATATACTCTATATAAGTAGATAAAAGTATATATAATAAGAACTAATAATATATTGCACTATTTTTATGTATACATTACTTACTTACAACCACTAAGTTAAAATATTATTAGAAAATTAGATAAATCATAAACTCATTATGGTCATTCATTCCAAAAACTCAAACAATACCATGAGATGTTTTCAATAGGTGTGGTATAAATAAAATATTAATCCTTCTTATTTTTCATCTATAAAATACCAACCAAGCACCTATTAAGGCTTATTAAATAAATCAGACAGCTATGTTAATCTACCTTATTCATCTCTATTTTAACATTAGGCATAGAAGCAGTCATAAAAAATATCTGATGTATATAAAGAATAATATATGAATCATACTTATATATTTACAATCTATATAGATAATTGCATCTACATATAACATATTATACCATTATTCACATGTAATCTGACACATAGGGTAGAACTACATAATTTTGAGGTCCTCCTTGGAGTATTAGCTATGTAGACAGTAGTCAATGACAAAGGGGTCTCTGAGGTCAAATCAACACCATGAACCTATGAACTCATTTATTATTAAAACATATTATATGGGTGAATAAGGGTGTAGAGCTAGGCTTTTACCAATAGAAAAATAATGACAGCCTGTATCTTAGATCTTAAGATATCATTAGAAAGATGACATAAAACCTATAATGATGAAGTTTATCATATCGAGATCCAATGGATATTATGTACAAGTCAATAGCTTCATAATACAAATAATAATATTGATGATATTGTCCCAACACTGATGGTAGTGTCTGTAATAATAGAAATAGTATTTGTAAAATCTGATGACTTTTCTAGAATCTTAAACCTGCATACTTCTACCTATGTCCAACCTAGATCATGTTGAGCATATTTTAGCCAGATAAGTGTCATTTATCTTTAGAATTTAAATTAATTGAACATATTTAGATTTTTTTTAATTTTATATTTAGTATATCTTAGTTTTATAAGTCATAATAATCATGTATCTAAGTTTATAATTAATTGGCATGATAAAAATTAGTTTATCACCATTATGCTCAATTTATTTCTATATTCTTAACTCTATCCCACACTTATAAATTTAAAGTTAAATTTTTGGTGAACCCAACCACTATTTTTGTCCATGTAACTCCTAGATTATTCTAGAGTTTTCAATTTTCTATGGTTTTGTATATAATATGTGTTTCTTCATATCCTCTAGTAACTATATATACATTTAAAAAATATGGAAAATGTTAACAATGATCATTTCTAAATAGAAGATGAAAAATATTTAGTCAACCATAAATATAGATAAATAATTGATTATTATGTTCTAGCATGTTACCCAAGAATATATCAATAACCATGCTAAGGCTACTACATCCATGTCTAGTAATGGTAAAACCCTTGATGGACAAAATTTTATTACATCCTCCATGGGAAAAATTAATACATCAACTCAAATACTAGATTCAATGCCTACACAAACACAAGTGGTGCCTTCCTCCCCTTTGGTGACTTCTAAAATATTAAATCTTAATCCCAATTGGTTTACATTATAT
>JARHVA010003887.1:920000-940000 GCA_037957365.1 Torreya grandis
AGTTTAAATTTAAAACTATATGCACTAATTTATACTATAACATGATCTTGGTTACATGTCATACATATGAAAACACTCAAAGTTTGTTAAAATAAAGACAAGGTGTATTTTACACACCAAAGTGTGCATTTAATTCCTTTAACCTAGTAATTTCATCCTTATGCATTACTAGATAAAAAGAGGGGAATGTAAATACTGAAACTAAATATTTATAGCACCTTAATATTGTATATTTGATAGATACTAATGATGGATATACCCTAAAATTATGGACCTTCCTACTACCAAAAAGCTTGTGTTCATTATCTCAATGTGCCTAAATGATTATCTTATAGTCTGACACATTATTCTTATGACCTTGATAACCTATACACTATAGTAAGATCAAAAATTGATATATTTACTTCATTATGAATTATATATCACACCTATTTTATATTCTTTTGTATATTACTAACCATAGAGGGACACTATGATTGACACTATTGTCGATATCCTTATATTATGTTCATTACTCAAAATTCATGCAAATTGTAAACTACTTTTAACTTAGGGGTTGGCCTATTTATCTTATTGAACCCTACGTGAGATATTTCCAAAATATGTGGTATAAATATAAGCCTAATCCTTCTCATTGTTGATCTAGTAAAGACCAAGTAAGCACCTACCAAGGCTCATTTAATAAATTACACAACTAAGTTATTCTAGACTTTTTTTTCTCTATTTTTGTATTATTCATAGGAATAGTCATACAAATGTCTAAAGTATCCAAAGAACATACCATGAGTGGTCTTTGTAAAGTTATAATATAGATCATAACATGAATTTACATATAGTATATAACATAGTTTTCCACACACATTCCCACACATAGGGAAGAATTACATTAGTATAAGGCCATCCTTAGAGTATTTCCTATGTAAGAAATTATTTATATAGGGTTTTTTGAGGCTAGCTCAACACCATGAGCCCACTACCCCATTTTTGGTGAAACACATTCTAAAGGTGAATAAAAATGAATAGCTAGGGTTTGATCAATAATAAAATAAAAATAACTTGTGATCCATATACGAAGACATCATAATAAAGGCCATTAAAAAGTCAAAATGGTGAAGTTAGTTGTATTTAGATCTAGTGGATATTGTGTAATAGACATAAGCATTGTAGTATGGATAATAGCCTCAATGGTAGTGTCCATGGTTAGGGAAATAGTATTTATAGAATATGATGATTATTATAGAATCCTAACCCTACACACTTTTGTTTCTATCCAACCCAAATCTACTTATGCATAGTAAATATAAAAAACTATAATTTATATTTGGTATTTTAATAAATTTAACATCTTTCAAATTTGGTACTTTCTATATTTAGCATTTCTTAATTTTATAATTTACAATATTCATGTATCTAATTTTTGAATTAATTTTAATTATATATTAGTTTATCATACTTTTACTTAATATAATTTTATATTATTAATACTATCCCAAACTTGTAAAATTTATGGTTAATCATAATGCATAGCCATTGTACTCACAAAAAACATAATTTACATCTTAGTATGTATATCTAGTCATGTAACCTTTCAACATTTTTCCCACTTTTGAGTTTGATTTAGTGCCTAGTTTTTCTCACATCATTGGCCAAACTATGAAAGAGCCTTGATAATAACACACCCTTGTAAGTATCCATATTTAAACCATTCAAATTCTCCACATATGTCATTTATGTTACACTTATTCCCATTACATCAACCACTTTTCCTTTCTTCATTTCCTTTGTTCCACCCATGATGACTTCCATATCCACACACCCACCACCTTAGAAATTGTTCTCTAATTAAATGAATATTAATATATTCAAAAGTCTACAAATGATAAAGGCATAGATGCCTAAGATGATTATTGAGTATGATTTTTAGGTACAATTTAATTTTGAACAAACTATATGGAAACTCAATAGAGAAGCAACAAGTAAGATAATATAGGAAGGCAATTGAATGGTTTTTCATAAAAAAGAGAATTTTTTACATTGATGAAGAAGAGAAAAATAAATTGTAGAGAAACACCTTTGAACCACAAAAGTAACGCATATGAAATGGATGAAGACCTTTAATATGTTTCTAGGTCTTCTCACCAAATGGAAGAGAAGGCTTTCTAAGAAATGAAACACAAGGTGGGGAAATTAGAAAACCAAGGAGAATTTTCTTGTTCTTGAGAAAATATAAAAAATTGTTGAAAAGGATTTGAATTATTTATTTGAATTATAATTAAGGGTCCATAAGGATAATTTCAAAATTAATTTTCTAGAAAATAAAGTTCATGCATATCTAGCATATATTAATCAAATAGAGGCCAAATTAGAAAATCTACCCAAAGTTAATAAAAAGGTCATGTTACTAGATCTTATGATTACAATTTCTTTTGATGTTAGTGTTTTTCTTAGTTTTTATGTTCATATGTGAACTTATTTTATATGAATTTTCTAGAGAAATTGAATCTATAAATACACTAATAAACTAATTACACTAACATTATTGAATTGTTAAAATAATATAACATTCCTTGCTTTCTTCTTGGATGTTAAGTTGATAACTACTATAGAGTTGATTTATCAGTTGACACCCATAATGAATAAATTTATGATAAAATTATATGATGAAAATAGAAGTAAAAAAAAAGAGGTGATTGACCTAATTAATTGTGTCATTGAAAAGATACAAAGAGATACTATAGTCTAAGAGATACTTCACATTATGTTGGACAATCATCCAATTTTACTAACTCAAAAATAGACACTATTTAGAAAACTTATAATCAATATTTTTCATATATATATATATATATATATATATATATATATATATATATATATATATATATATATATATATATATATATATATATATATATATAGACACACACACACACACACACACACACACACACACACACACACACACACACACACACACACACACACACACACACACACACACACACACACACACACACACACACACACACACACACACACACACACACACACACACACACACACACACACACACACACACACTACCATGCATGTGTATATACCTCTCAAAGGCAATAAGTTTTGAATTTTTAAGATGGGATATAGTCCAATCCGCTTGGGTTTCATAAAGTTATTTTTGGGTTTCTTGCTTTCAAAGAATTTATTTTTTTACATGTCATAGCTTTAGGCTTAGTTTATAAAATCAATTTTATTATTTCACAATAGCTCTTAATTTTGGATTTGGAGGTTCATATCAATTTAGATTTAAATATTATGCATTTAACACTTCTAGAGCAGAAAAAAATTTAAGACTTGAAAAAAAAATATTATGGGTTATTCATTAAGTTATTTATTATACAGTCTCAATTATCAAGTAATGAAAGATATTTTTTCATTGTGTTAATAATTATAAAAAAATAATATATCTATTGTAAATTAATTGGTGCACGTATCCCACTAAAATTTTAGATAAAATTCTACCAAAACTATGTTAATCCACAAAATCGTTTGGCTTTAAGCATGTCCTCTAGTGTAGGCCATTCTAATATTGCATTTACCTTTTATGGATCAATTCACAGCCCCTTTTTGTAGATAATAAACCTGAAATACACCAATTCATCCCTCATAAACTTATATTTATTTATACTGATAAATAAAAATATCCTCTTGAAGCCTCTATAAGACTTATCTAATGTGAAACAAGTGTTATTCTCTATTGTGGCTGAAAATTAGTATTTTGCCAAGAAATAGCTAAATACCTCATTAATTGATATCATAAACGTGATAGGATCATTTTTTGGCCCAAATATATTTACCAAGCATTCATAAAACCATTTTTTTTATATTCATTGTTAGTTTCTATTCATATCTTTATCTTATCCTAATTTTAAGAAACCCAATTTTTTACACAATCCTGCTAAAGTATGTGGATCTCCCTATTAAATCCATGAAATAATCAATTATGTCTAATGGAAACATACATATAATAGATATAGTGTTACTTTATTGAACATGGCTGCTAGTACATAAGATATTGAACATGGGCATGAATATAATGAATCACACACATGTTTGTTGAATTCCTCAATATTTGTAGGAATGAATATATATGTAACCTTGTTTGGTAATCTTTATCATGGTATATTTATTCTATGGTTATTCCTAGGATAAGTTCTAGCATGGTTCACCTAGGTTAATTGAATCACCTGCCTTGGTCTTCTATGAGGATCCCTTGCATCTTATTATTTTATGGGGCCAAGGCATGTGAGTAAGTACCTTACTATAAAAAATATAAAATAAAATTATAAGATAATAAAGTGATTATAATTAAATGTTACTAATATTTTATGTTGAGAACTTGCATAGTATTAGTTGTTTGGGGTTATCACTAGGGGTACATATCCTTAGTTGCCTATTTTTATCCATATATGATAAACCCTTTCTTCCTCCCAGTTGTATGATGTTAATCATAGGCATCATAAAGTAATTAAATAACATAAAAGTTACAAATCAAGAAAACATTACCTAGAAACCTATGTTTAAAAGTGAAGCTTTTATTTATCAATTAAGCCATGGTTTGAAATATTTTGATATATGAATAGACAATGTCTATAAATATATGGTTTGTCTTAGACCATTTTAAAAGAGATGAAATCTAAAAATAATTTTAATCATCTCATAGTCAATCTTGAAAAAAATAGATCTTTTACCATTGTGATATTTATAGAAGTTGCCTTTCTACATCACTATTCTATTCTAAAAACTTGAGTGTTGCTTTCATTAATAATGAATTATAAAATATAATAAAACTAAATGGATCATCATCATCATTGTGTGTGTGTGTGTGTGTGTGTGTGTGTGTGTGTGTGTGTGTGTGTGTGTGTGTGTGTGTGTGTGTGTGTGTGTGTGTGTGTGTGTGTGTGTGTGTGTGTGTGTGTGTGTGTGTGTGTGTGTGTGTGTGTGTGTGTGTGTGTGTGTGTGTGTGTGTGTGCGCGTGTGTGTGTGTGTGCGTGTGCGTGTGTGTGTGTGTGTACGTGTGTGTGTGTGTGTGTGTGTGTGTGTGTGTGTGTGTGTGTGTGTGTGTGTGTGTGTGTGTGTGTGTGTGTGTGTGTGTGTGTGTGTGTGTGTGTGTGTGTGTGTGTGTGTGTGTGTTGTCAATATATATCAAGTGACCATTAAATTTAGAGAGCATGTAAGGATAGAAATTAAAAAAAGTAATAAAAAGAGTAGTGATACCACCTAATTATATGCCATAAGAATATATTCTAACTATCCCCTATGGGAGGTTCCTAATACAAGAAGTGATGGCCTTTAGCTTAGGCCCACTATTACCAATATAGGATCCAACTCCTCCTCTAGTATTCATAATTGAATAGGTATGCTCACTCTTTATTGTAAAAACATATCCTTTATTTTTAACATAGGCCTCTAGTGTGGGAACGCTTATTCCTCATTAAACCAACTCTCTAAACATGTGATAAATAGGGGAAAGGATGTTAGAATGTCATCACACACTTATATAATATCTTAGATTTGAAATAATATAATCCTTGTTTTTACATATAAGAACATTAAAAAGGTCAAGACATGATTTGCAAATTAGACTCTACCACTTGGTCATCAAGTACATAAATCACTATAAACATACTATGATGTAAGTTTGATGTATAATTTAAAAATAACAAAACTAATAAACATGAGAAAAATAATGTTTTTAAAGAACTTATTTGGGCCCCCTCCTTATGATCAAGGTCATACTCATCATCTGAGTTCATCTCTATTTATTTATCCTTCCCAACTCCTCCCTCAATTTGATTCTCTACCTGAGCCTTAGCTTGAGATCATCCTCCTCCCTACACTATCAACTATTTTTGGTTAGCATTTTCACCTCCTTACACTATAAACTATTATTTTTTAGTAATTACACCAAGTATGGAAGTTTTCATCATCATCCCTCTACTTGTACCAAATTTTGTGTATTATCTCATGGATTTTCCATCATATTTGCATGAAGATGTGTAGTCTATAAGATTAATGAGACATTTTCAATATTAAAACTGAGCATAAATCCTAATAATGAATAGGGTGTTTATGAGGCCACCAAAGGTAAAAAATAACTTTATGTAGAGGAATATTCTCTTTAGAACATTATTCAAGTCACAATCCAAATATTTCAAGGTGGATATCACAACAACTAATAAAAAATCTTAGTATCATGAAATATGTTGGATAAATTGGGTTTGAATAAGGTGATACACTCAAAACCATAAAACTTTCCATGGTTAAATAAGGACCATAAAGTTATAATAAATTAATTTTTTTTATGAAGTTTAAAATAGGTACACATAGTAATGAGGTGTGTTACCACGTGATGTCAATGGGTGTGTTTCATGTAGATATTGAGAGGTATTAGTAGTATTATATAAGGGGTTTTCATGATGACAAATAAAAAATATATCACCTAGTCATAATTATGGTAGGACGTCTACATTGATTCCCTTGAAATATAAGGAATTAGGAGAGTGTAGCAGTGTTTTCATTGAGTGTTGATGGTTTCAAAAAATAATTCCTCAAATTGGTAGAATAGTAGAAATAATAGTTTGTGATTATGCAAACATCAGAACAAGAAGGATGCAAAGGTATTAGTAAATATAATAAAGAATAATTTCCATGTGAAGTGAATAATATATTAGATGAGTTAACTGACATTATTTCATGTGATCTAAGAACATCGGTAACATTATTTCATGTGACCCAAGAGCATCGGTAAACTAATTTAATATAAAATTAATATGGTTGATTAGATGGAAATTTATTAGAAGAAAGGACTTTATATAAATTGAATGAAAAATAATGTTGAGGTGAGCTTATCACTCATAAAACAAGATTATGTTAAAACTATGTGTAATTTTAGGCTCATAGAAATAATAAAGGGCACAAGTTATAGATATGCATTTTTACAATTAACCAAGTGGTGGAAATAGTGGTTAGAGTAGTGTAGTTGTTATCTATGGAAAAAATATTTCCTTCAAATCAAATCATCCTGACCAATTTAAAATATAAATCTAATCTTTAATCATGGATATTCAAAATAATTATTTTGTAAAAGGCAAAATTATAAATAAATAAAAATAACACATATAGTAAGGTAAGGAATATAAATAGATATTCCCAAGATGGTAGATATACCCATTCTACATTAGATCACTTTTATGAAATTCATTATATTATTTAACAAATATATACATTTATCTAGAAATACTCCATTTGAAATAAATATATTTTAAAGTCTATAGAGAATTCAATTGAAATTTTTTATAACCTCATACCAAAATATAGTTGACTATCAAAAATAGTTAGTTCAACATATCTAACCAAAAAATCAATATTATAACCAAAACCTAATCATATAAGAAATCAAACTAGAATAATAACTTGATTACATTCATTTAAAATTGAAATATGATTTTCTTAAAAATTATTAATCAAGTTAAAAAAATATCTTCCATTACTTTAGAAATGAGAATGTATAACAAAGAACAACTTATTGAACATCCAATAATATGTTTTAAAAGTTAGTCTAGAATTGAAAATTCATCTTCTATAAAAGAATCAAATACATAGTATCTAAATATAAACTGATAGAAACTACAACATACAACAATAAGATTTTTCATTAAAAAAATTATTTTATAAACGTAGACTAAATGTATGACATGTAAAAAAATGAAATGGTTTGAAAGAAAGAAAGCCAATAGGATATTTATGATCTCCAAGTTATTTAGATTATAATATAGATTCAAAAATAACATGTGGAATTTGAAATCCATATGTGCATGCCTAATAGTCTCTATCTATTTGAGAAATATTTATGACAATGTTTCAAAATAATGTATCAAGAGTTAATAAAACTGCATGATTAGCTAGCAGAATGTGAAGTGTCTCTTGGATTGCATTGTTAGGTTTTATATTCTATGTTTCCTATGTAGTTAGGTCAATCACTTCTTCAATACCACTTATATTCACATCCTTTATTTTTTTCTTAAATTTAGTAATGATTTTTTCCAACCAACAAATCAACATTTACTAGCTATCAACTTATTATCCCATAGAAACAAGCAAGTAATGTTAGATTATTTTAATGAGTCATTAATTTTAGACCATTCATCTAAAGAGGATGTAATTTTGACATAAAAACTATTAAAATATTAACATATAAATTAATTCATAACCATAAGATATGGAATCATGTCCTTTGCAATCACTTTCAAAAGATTTAGAAAATTTTCCTCCAAATGATTAATAGACTCCCGATATGCTTGATGTTTTTGTAGAAGGAAAAATAATTTTAAATTAGCCTCATAGACCCTTAATAATAATTAAAGCAAATAATTCAAATCCTTTTTGACATTTTGTAATATGTTCTTTGGAACAACAAATTTGGCCTTAGTTTCTAATTTCCCCACCTTATGATTCATTTTTTAGGAAACCTTCCCTATCACTTGGAGAGAAAGCCTAAAATCATATTTAAGGTCTTCAAAACTTTCATATTTGCTGTTTATGTGGTTTAAATGTGTCCCTCTACACTTCCTTTTTCTCTTATTCATCAAATTAAAGAGTTATTATTATATGGTGCAAACCATTTTATTTCCTTATTATGTTAACCTCCTCATTATAAATCTCTTGTGTTTCCTTATAAGTTTTTAAAACTCCAATTTTAACTTGTGATCATCCTCAATAATCATATTGAGTCTTTCTACCTTTGACATTTATACACATTCAATCCAATTAAATTCATTTACTTAGAGAATAATTGTAAAAGTGGTGAATGTGTGGATATAGAAATCATCAGGGTAAAACCAAGAAAACAAAATGAGGATAAGTGGTTGATGTAATGGGAGTAAGTGGAAGAAGAATGACAGATATGGAGGATCTGACCAATGCAGATACGGATATTGCAAGGGTGTGGTATTAAAATCTGATGTAACATAATAAATATTTTCATATCCATAAATTAACAAAAAAAAATAGTGATCATGAGAATATTTTATTTCAGTTATTTATGCTATGTCATAGTCTAGTCAATATTTCTAGGAAAATGAAGAACTAAAAAAACTTAAAAGTTGTGAAAATGTTTAAAACACTATTGAAATTGATTATTGAGATTTAAAATGTTTGGGTTGTGAGTGAAATGGTATCTATTTGAGAGGGACTTCTATGTCAAAAGTTACTATGGTTATCATTGAAGAAGGAGTTTATGATGACATATTAGACAATGTAGAGACTTAATAATGATTTGTTTTCATTATTTATATTGCTATGCATACTATTGAAGATTGAAAATTTTATGCTAATGCCTTTGTAGTTATGTTCTAGTGTATACCAAGGTGATTTGATGAACTCTTTTCACGGGAGGAATCAAAGCATATTCTAGAAGTTCACATATTGAAATAGGGGTTTAAAATGGTGTTTTTGTTTTTTCTAATAGAGACTTAAAGACAAAATCATAAGGGATCTCAAGGTTTGGCTAACTTGAAGGAAAATAAGCTAGATGTTTTAGTGTTTCTTTTGTGTCTTTTGGTGGGGAATTTTGAGTAGCAATAAGTGGAATATCATCAATTATTAAAAACATTAGATGAAGAGGTAGACTTTATTTAATGAAGAATTATCCTTTGAGATGTTAATGATGAATAAATCACTAGTAACACTTTTTTTTATATACAAGTTGATTTCTAGTGAACTATGAGAATAAAAGGGAACATCTAACCTATCCTCTATACCTTAAGAATTGATTTCTTGATTGTATATTATAACAATGCCTAAAAATCTCATAATTTTATTGACATCCTAATAATGTCTTATATTAATAGATATCTTTGACATGGGAATGGTATTTGTGATTGTATACACTAGTCAATTTTCCTCTCAATGCATATCATATAAATTAATGGAACCTAAATCTTAATGAAATGTAAAATTTTGGTGGCTTCATATATTCAATTCATCAATGTCATTATGATTTTAAAACTAGTACTAAAAAACTTTATGGGGAAAGTATTGACATCTTCCATATTAGTCCAATTTTATGTGTCTGCATCCCAATCCCTAAAACCTTCTCTTAAATAATTATTGAACCATTTCATCCCTAATAGAAATTCTATAAGATATACTTGATGATATAGGATATAATGAAAACAAGCCACCCATCATTCATTGCAACAATCAAGGTGTGTTAAAGCTTGTAAAGAATCATGTTCATCATGAAAGAACGAATCACATAGACGTTGAATGTCACTACATTCGAGAACAAGTTTTAAACCACCACATCCAACTTTAGTACAACCTAATAGATGCACATATAGTAGATATACTCACCAAATCCCTTGGAAAGATAAAATTTGATCTATTTAGGGGGTACATTTGTAAAAGTAATGTAATAAGGGGGGGGGGGGGGGGGGGGGGGGGGGGGGGGGGGGGGGGGGGGGGGGGGGAATGATAGTGTAATTATTGCATTATCTAGAGGATGCTTGAAATGTCTAAAGGACAACATAGATCATGGATTATTAAGAAGACTATTAGTAGATTATAGAAATGTCAAGATAGTAAGTATTTGGGTGTTCGAGAAATTTTATTAAGCTATAAATCAGTAATCAGTTTCATAATTTTAATCAATGAGAAATAATTATCATAACACATCTAACCTATCATCTATACCTTGAGACTTGATTTCTTGAGTATGCATTAAACTCTTAAAATTTTATTAACATCCTAATTAATTTTTATATTGATCTATATCTTTGACATGGGATTGATATTTATGATTGTATACACTGGTCAATTTTCCTCTTGATGCATAGCATATAAATTAATTCAACCCAAATCTTATTGAAATATATAATTTTAGTGGCTCCATATATCTAATTTATCAATTCCATTATGATTTTAAAACTAGTACAAAACAACCTTATGGGGAAAGTATTGACATCTTCCATATTAGTCCAATTTTATGTGTCTATATCCCAATTCCTAAAACCTTCTCTTAAATAATTATTATTGAGCCATTTCATCTCTACTAGAAATTCTATTTTGTGTTTTTAATTAATAAAAAATCATGTCATCCTTACACATATTCCTAATAAGAATGTTATATAAGAGGTTTATACATAGCAATACATCTAACTTGGTTGTTGTTTCATACCTGCAGTTTGAATAATGACTATGTCCTCTCAATAATCTATATCATCTTTTGATGAAACTGCATTATTTGGAATTACTATGAAATTTATGTTTTAGTTTTTGAATCTAATGACATCTTCAAATAAAATTGTATCTGGGTATACCTTGGACATATCAAAAGAAGAAGATGGATCCATTTTGGTTAGTTCTATATCATCTATCCAATACTTTCATGCTCTATGTCTTTGTTGTTATCCTACATTATTTTAGAATACAATGAAAATTTCATTTTCTATAGGGATAGAAAATAGAAATAAATTTTAGAAATTTAATTCATTGTTTCTTTAGTTCTTCACTTAAATTTAGAGTTATAGATTTAGTCATATCATTTGTGTGTGTTTATAAAAAGAAGTCCTTCCACAACTTAATTAGATGTTATTTCTCATTGAGAATTGTTTTTGCCCTTTTGCTTATGGGTTTATTTTTAAAATGAATATGGTACCTCCACATGTCACATTCATGCAAATTCAGAATTTCAATGGACATGGAACCTAATTGTATTATATTATTTAGACTTTATGATTTATTCAATGTCTAAGAGTAGTCTAGGCCTGATGAAATTATTTTTTAATGTGAATTAATACATGATGATCCATATCATGAAGATTAAATTATCCTATTGACTTAGATTATAGAAATATAAAAATTAACTATACAACTAGCTTGGAGTCTATAAATATAAAAATTCATTATACAATTCATAGATTCTTATTCATCTTACATAGTAGTATAAGGATATGAGGCCCATTAAGTCTTAAAAAAAACATTCTAAATTTTACTAAGAGTCACATAATTTTGAATCTTCATGTGGGAAATTTATCAATTTAATGTCTATGGTGAATAAGATCATGACACATTGTAAATTTTGATTAACTTGGAGTCGAAATGTATAGAAGTTATTGCACTAAAAATACTAATATAAATATCATGTTTTTATAAAAATAAAATAATGAAAGGGAATGGCATTGATAAGCTATGAAGTCATAAATTTATTGATTTATAATGTAACTAGGTTTAATAATAAGTGAAAGCCTAGTTCATGGGAATAATGTCCATCAAGGCTAAGTCGTTGATGGAATAAGTTCATAGAGTCATAAATACACAATAATAAATACAAAACTTGAAATAAAATATGTCAAATTACATTTTTTGTAAGAACTCAATCCTTTAAAATAAAATTCTAGGATATTTTAAATATCTAAAGTAAATCTTAACATGAATAGTTATAAATAGATATTTACGTGTGAAAAGATCATAATTATATTTTAAAAAATGTAAACCAAACTTATATTTTGTTATTCTAAAGGTTTACCAAATGAGATACTTCTTTATGAAGTGGGTCTCCATTATTTTAGAATAAAAGGGGTCATATTGGTCATAATAGGTACTACTAGCCAATAATGGCAATTGAAGTCAAAAAAATTATTCATGGATAAAAACTTGTCATCTTGTGAAAGAAAGAAGTATAAACATACTAATTTATTAGTTATTGATATTATGTAAAAGGTAATGGGATGACATGATTATGTTGTTATAATATTACCTAAGACTCAAAAGGTAATGTTAAAAATATTTATTTTTGTTGAAATATTCTCAACAATGGTACATTTCCCAATTTGTTAAATGACTAATGATGTTACACAAGTTGATAATTTGTCCTTCAAGGAGGTTTTTATGTTACAATGACTAATTAAGAGAATAGTTTAAGATTGTTACACCATTATTTTTTTTTAAGGATAAAGGGCAGGGGTTTTTTGAGCTAGGGACCCATACCCTAGAAGAGAAGTAGAAAACTAAGGCCACACAACACTAAGAATAAAAATAAAATCTTGGTGAAAAGATCCCAAATAACAAAAAAAGATTAACACAAAATGGCCTCAACTATGCTAACATTTAAAATAAACTTTGCTTCCCAAAACAAAAATTTAAATGAAACTAACTAGGCATCTCCCTTAGGATTTTCTTTGTTAGATCTAAGAGACATTGTAATGGGTTTCAAACCCATAATACCTTTACCTTTATTTCTATTTCTAACAGTTCTCCATTTACCTCCTACTTCAGGATTTGTATATATGGGGATATAGATTTTCAAGGATTTCTTTTGATTCAGTGTTTGCTCTAAATCAAACAAACCTAGTCTTTCAACCAAACTTTGGGCTGCCAAATTTGAAATGATGTGATCATTTTCATTAGTCTTCTCCTGAACCTCTATGGACCTTTCCTTCATGTATTTTTTCTCACAATCAAGAGTCTTATTAATATTATTCTACTCCTTTGCTTGTAATGGGTTCGCTAATTCTAAACCCTCATTCTCACATCCATTATCATCTGTAGATGGAACCATAATATGATAAATTTCTACATTATTCCACCACAAAACCAACTTCTTGTATTTGAGGCTCATGAAATAATTTACAAAGTGTCCTATTTTGAAACATCTTCTACATTAAAATGGGATCCCTTCATAATCTAAAGGCTAAATCCATTTTTTATCACCTACCCTTAGTTAAATTTGGGTAGGTAAATATTTCATAAAATCAACTTGATTCAAAATACGGGTAAAAGTGGTGTATCCCTCATCCTCTATCACTTTATCAACAACCCAGTATTTACCTATAGTATTTCCAATAGCTGTATAAACCATTTCATCCCAAAATTGATATGGAAAATTTGGGAGTCTTACCCAAATTAGTTTAACACTAAAAATTTCAGTTTGGACACTAAAATATGGATGTTAGGGCTTAACCAATAAGGTGTGCTTGTCCTAGTTACACATGTTATCTTTGAAAATATAATCTATATCCTCTAATGAATTAAAAATTAAAATGAAAAAGCTTCTAGAATAGGGGTGGATCTAAATCTTACCTTCCACTAAATGTTACCATCTAATGAAATACATTCATGTAGAGCTTTGAGCTTTGGCCACAAACCATCAAATTTACAGATTAGTCCCTGCCTGGTGAACCATTCCTCCTTTTTAGTAATGACTTCCATTTTAGATTTGGCAAATAATATAATTGGGGTTTCTATTGTTGGCACCATAGGGGAGCTTTTGTGTCCACCCACAACATAAAAAAAGACCTACCGCTACTCTGGAATATGTTACTACCTCTAAAAGCATAGGGTCTACACTTCTCTATTTCTCATTCCCTATTATCCCAAGCATATACTGAGCTAGATGTGTCTACTTCTGACAATTACAAGTAGGGGTTTAACCTCTGTTGAGTACCAAGCTGTACCCATCTAGATCATCTCCCTCCAGGTAGATAGTAATACCCCCACCCTATCATGTATATTTCAAAATAGTCCCATATGATGCTAGATCTTCACCTCCCAAGCTCAAATCCCCCACTGTCACCATTATAGGGTTGATGCTTCTGGTCTTAACAATAAAAATTATGGATCTATCCATTTCAAGGATATAGAAGTGCTAGATATTCACTATGACACCATGTTAATGAGGCACTTTTAGAGTACTATTTGGAAAAATATAGACATAAAATTGAATTTTAGCTCTGTATATCACCCATAAAGTGATATATAGACTAAAATTATGAATAGAAGTTTAAGAGAATTGTTAAGATGTTTGGCTGGTGAGAAACCCATACAATGGGATTTGGTATTAGCATAATAAATATTTAGATATAATGATTCCATGAATAGATTCATATGGAAAACATTGATCCAAACATTGTATGGGTATAACTAAATTGGTATTAAATAATTGAGAGAGAATATTGCCCTGAAAGATCACATTAAGAGTACTAAGGGTGAAGAGTTTGTTAAATTCATGAAATACGCGTCTACGAAGTCAAAGGAAAATATTGATCATAGAATGTATGTATATAATGAATGTGCTAATATAAAGAGAAGGGATAATAATTTTGAATTTTATGACTTATTACTTACTCATCTTAGAAAAGAGAGATTCCCAAGATGGACCGAAAACAAGGTAATGTGTAAGAAGATCTAGTCTTGAAATATTATAAAAATGTTTTCACCAAATTAATACAAAATAAGTATACTAGATAAAGTGTAAATCTCGTCAATATTTAATGTTTCAAACTTGTGTGCATATCATGAAGAATAAGCATAATAAAAAAGTGAAAAATATGAGGTATATATGGAGATATGGCAAGATGATTTATTCAAGAAGGGATCACATGAAATTGAATCAATTTTGGACTCAAGAGTGTCTAAGAAAATTAGATGTAGTGAATATAATGAATACCTGGTCAAATGGATGAACATATGTACTAAATATGTGTCAAGATTGATCCCAACTAATAATAACCAATTAAAATTTAACTTGCAACATTATAAACTATACTCGTGAATATGGGTTCAAAATTAAACTAACCTCAAAGGCTTGATCTAATGGAAACATGAGACTGATATACTTTGCATGTGTTTTAATTATGTGATTTGACTAAATTTTTCAATATGTCCACCTCCTTTTCCACCTATCCACATGATCATGAATTTAAATTCCCTAATTGTGTGATTTTCTTTGTTTTTGATTTGTTTACTCAATGGCTTTCATTGTGGTTTTAGTAAAATAAGGGGAATGCATATACAAGGTGGAAGGGATGCTCATATAGGATATGAACTATTATTAAATCTTGGTACACAAGGTTAAATAATTGGAACAAATATATGTTTTATCAAAATTTTGAGATAAAAAAACAAAAATAACAAGAGATGAATAGGGAAAAACTTGTAAAAAAGGGGAAGAATACTAGCAAAAATACAAAAAAAAGGTAGACTAGAGCACATTTTAGTATAAATATGCTAATATGAATTGACCAAAATTATTGAATTCAAATTAAGAAAGACAATGAAATGAATATGCATGCTAACAAAAAGGATAAAAATTATTTACAGTTAATTAGTATTTTTTAAATATATATTATCTTATTGAAATTATTATTACAAAATTCGGTATTATCATATAAATCATTATTCTTTGCATAAAGTACACACACACACACACACACACACACACACACACACACACACACACACACACACACACACACACACACTGATACATACATATATTCACACACACACACACACACACACACACACACACACACACACACACACACACACACACACACACAGATATACATACATACCATACATACATATATGTACGTATGTATAAGTATGTATATGTATATGTATGTATATATGTATATGTATATGTATGTATATGTGTGTGTGTGTGTGTGTGTGTGTGTATATATATATATATATATATATATTCATATGCATATATATATTCATATTTATATGTATATGTATTTGTGTGTGATATATATATATATATATATATATATATATATATATATATATATATATATATATATATGTATGTATGTATATGTATATGTATGTATAGATGTATATATACATACATACATACATACATATATGTACGTATGTATGTGTGTGTGTGTGTGTGTGTATATTCATATGCATATATATATTCATATTTATGTGTATATATATGTATATGTATTTGTGTGTGTGATATATATATATATATATATATATATATATATATATATATATATATATATATATATATACATATATATATACATATATGTATGTATATGTATGTATAGATGTATATATATACATACATACATATATGTACATATGTATGTGTGTGTGTGTATATATATTCATATGTATATATATATATTCATATTTATATGTATTTTTGTGTGTGTGTACATGTGTGCATGCGTGTGTATGTCTATACATACATACATACATATGTACATACATACATACGTACATACGTACATATGTACATCCATACATACATACATACATATATATGCGTAATTGTGTGCGTCAGTTATTTTTATGAACAAAAAATTTGATTCTTTATAAACTTGTGTACTAACTAATTCCTTTTCTAAAGTATAAAATATTCACCATCACATGTATTTACACACACATGTGCCAATATTTATAAAGTAATATTTGAATTATCCTGATAGGGCCCTGCTGTGTTTCTCACTTATTAGGTTCTGATACATCTAACCCATGTGTATGCATAGATGCACTCCCCTATATGTCATTACTTATATAATGTTGTAATCCAACTATGGCATTCGATACACACCTACTGGTTCTACAATGGATCTCCATGCATCTCTAAAATAATCATCATCAACATATAGTTACTTCATGATGTCAATACCAATGACTTCCACTTACATCTCTTTTAACACTAGCTCTCTCCTATTTGTCATGTGAACAACCTTGTTAAATATTTAACTTCATTTATTTAACAAAAATGTTTATCCCTATAGGAACTATACCCATTTCATGTGTCACTAATTAAATTTTTTTCTATTTATAAATTTTAACATATGATGCTTTTTGTAAATCACAAAATGTATTATCCATAAATAGTGGCTGCACCTCTTCAACATGTACTAAAAGCATAAAATTCCTAATCATAGATTGATTATTTATTCTTCCCATAATTTAAATTTTTTTAAATCTGGTAATGGGTTTTCTCTCTTTATTTAAGACTACTCAAATTTTTATACCAATCGTATCATTACTTGTATGGAACACTTTTTAAAAATCTATAAGCATGAACAATAGCTACTTAGGAACCTTATTATTCATCTCTTAGAAAATGTGGTCAACATAATTATTCAATATTCACAACTTGTGATATCATTTGAACACCTTTGTGATCATTTATTTTACACCACTAAAGTTCTTTATGAACTTATTTTAGAAACTTGTGAGTCCATGAAAAAATTGTACCTTATATGTGTTGTTTGGTAATAACCACTTTGCTATCATATATACCATTTGAAATTCCTCTTCAAAACTTATAAATAAATAATTAAATCTAAGTATATTAATTATTTATTCTTAAATCTATACTTATTAATAACTTTTATTAGCATCTCCTTTCACAATATATACAACACAGTCCATATATGCACTAGGTGTTCTTCCATCTTCTCCCTAAACACAAGCAAGTCATCTAGGTATACAATAACATAATTCCACATAAATGTATTTAATTTATTTCATTAAACTCATGAATTTTATTAGGACATATGTCAAATCAAATTTCATGACTATCTATTTATATAGTCTATGTTTGAAAAATACTTTTCCCAATTCATCTCTTTCCCTTATCCTAATCTAATGATACTTACTCTTCATATCTATCTTTGAACACCACTTTTCCCAACTTATGGAAATAATACATACATGGTATGTAAAACTAATAAATGATTATAATATATTTTATTTCCATTAAATATATGCATATACATCATTTTTAATCCTAAATTGGCACCAATATGACAAGTATTGTGCATGGGATCAAATTTTATCATATTATTCCTTTATCGAGTAGATTGTAATTTCATATATATCTCTTCATTATCTTAAACTTCATCCATTATGTATTCCTTTTGGGAAAAAAAATTTATATCATGAAGTCCATATATTGAATAATGGTCTTCGATCACTCAAACTAAGATCAATTAACTTGTCTAATAATTTATTCACTTCACATGGAAATGCTTCTTATTTTTCTTTCCTAATGCCTTTGGATCCTTCTTATCATGATTTTTTTTAATCACACAACATTTTTAATACTATTCTACAGTTTTTTGTAATTATTTTCATGAAACCATAAACAATCATGTGAAAACACTATTTCACTTCCCTTATTCCTTGTGCTTAAATAGACTCAATGTAAGCTTATTTTCATTCTTCTCTTGGTGATAAATTTCTTGTAAATCATCCTATAAAACCCTTATATTTTTAATTTCAATACCACCTCAAATTTTCATGACACACATGCATTAGAATCACATGGCATCACACCTCATCATGGTATGTACATATTTTTAAATTGACAAGGTAATAATCATTTACTAGCACTTGAAGTCCCTTTTGTAACCATGAAAATTTTAATTTATTTGGGTGTTACCATATTTAGATCCAAATTCTCCACTATATTTCATGATAATAAGATGTCTATGTTGATTTTGGATATAATCACCTTGCAACATTTTGCTTTTAAGTTGCATATTATTCTAAATAGGCTCTTCCTATGTGTTAATTGACTATTTACCTTTGGGGGCTTCAACAACACTATTTTAAACATTAGGGTTTATGCCCACTCTAAATAGTCATAATTTTTAACTAAGCCAACCAAATCTAAATCCTCATGTTGATATGTTGGATAGCCCTTGAGACCATGGGAGATGCTACAAAATAATATAAAGTAGTTGAGTGAGGAAGACAATAAGGTTATAGAACATTAAGAAATTGAGTTTGTTGATAATCAAGGGAAGAGGATAAGATAAAGATAAGGCTCACACAAAAAATCATTTTTGTGGAGGAGAAGAGAAGGATTAAAAGGTAGATATGATATTCAAATGATGAGTATGACCCTACTTACTAGGAAGTGGAACTACGTAAGATATTTTAAAACTATTTTTTTATCATGGTGATAGATTTTTTATTTTAATATTATATATCTAACTTAAATGAGTGTGTTCTTATTTTGATTTATTGACTTGAATAATAAGTGGGAAATACTATTATAAGAAACATGTGTTGACCTTTTCCATGTGCCTATTGGTATGAGTAGGGATGGTCTTCTTTTTTATCTATGACAGCCTACAAGTTTATGATGACACTATAACATCTTTTCTGAT
>JARHVA010003887.1:945000-975000 GCA_037957365.1 Torreya grandis
TAGTCAGTATTTATTCCTAAGAGATATACCTAGTTGGTAGAGCTACTATTTTCAGTAGTTTATAATTTATGACCATACTTGTCATCTAAATTTAATGTCCATTTACTAAAGGTTTACATACATAAATACATATATACATGTTGGTTTGTGTGTGTGAGTGTGTGTCTATGTGTATGTGTGATGATGTTTGTGATGATACTTTTGGTCTTAGTCTTATTTAGGTTTTGTAAAAAAAAACAATGTTTAATTATTAACTTATACACTATAGATGGCCATAAATATTTGAGATATCATGAATTGATGTGATAAAAGTTATAAAAATATGTATATGATGATGTTTAAAAACATTATGTGATACAATAATTTGATGGTTTACAAAAAACAAGTTCTATAACCAATCATTTATAGGTAGCATTTATGTTGCTTCATTCACATGACAAGAACCAATCAATTTATAGCATGGGATGATGAAGAGAAAAAAATAATTTAGATATGAAAAGTATGAATAGTGGATAGTGAAGGGATTAGGATGATTTTGAATTAAGACTCATATAGAAAATCATTTATAGGGAGGAAAAGGGAAGGAGCAAGCAGTAGAGATGATCTTATATGGTGAGTACAACCTTTATAAGTAGGAGGTGTACTGGGGTAAGTTCTCATGTTTCTTAATTTTTTATTAAATTATATATCTAACTTAGATGACTGTATGTTTATGATGATTATATATATCATATCTTAGTGGTAGAGACTAAAATGATAAACATGTCATGACCTTTTTCATGTGCCTATCACTATGAGTAGGGGTGGTCTTATTTTTTTCATATGACTATGCAATAATGTAGGATAACATTATAACATGTTTTCCCATTATTATCATGATGTTTGAGAGTTGGTGCAATGATGAATCAGTATTTTCATACTAAAGGCCTAGGTTAAAACCCTACGATACCTTCTTACAACATTGATTGGACATTCCTCATCTAGAAATAATATTGGATGAGGAGAGTTCTCTTAGATTGGATTAAATGTTAGGAAAGATAAAATATCAAGTAGAATCTCATGACATTTTTTATTATGAATTTCCCATAGGGGATAGTTAGGATTTATTTCTAGTAGATATGTTTAATTTATAGTCCTACTCTTTTTAGTATTTTTAATTTTGTGTCCATAGTTTCTAGTTTAAGTTGATGGCCATATACTAAATATTTATTTATATTTAATGTGTGTGTGTGTGTGCGTGTGTGTGTGTGTGTGTGTGTGTGTGTGTGTGTGTGTGTGTGTGTGTGTGTGTGTGTGTGTGTGTGTGTGTGTGTGTGTGTGTGTGTGTGTGTGTGTGTGTGTGTGTGTGTGTGTGTGTGTGTGTGTGTGCGCGCGCGCGTGCGTGTGTGTGTGGTGTGTGTGTGTGGTGTATTTTTATATAACAAGAAAAATCACTAGAGTAGTTATTGCTAAAAAGGTAGACCCATAGTGTATTTCACTGAGAAGCTCAATGATAATAAGAATAAATGCACTTTATATGATCAAGAGTTTTATGCCATTATGTAGGAATCAAATAAGTGGAGGAATTATTTGTTTCCAAAATAATTTGTTTTAATTACCGATCATCAAGGTTTATATTTTAATGGCATCCATGGCATGTCTAACAAAAATCACATGAATCAATTGGAATTTCTAAAAATACAATATTTTGTTGTTAAGCATAGAAGCAAAAAATCAAGCATGGTAGCTAATGCTTTGAGTAAAAGAACAAAGTTGTCAATTGAAATGGGGGTTAAAGATTTTTTTTTCTATTCAATGAGAGAGTTGTAAAATGATGAATTTGATTTCAAGGGTGCTTGAGCATCATGTGTGGAGGAAACTAGCATGGAGAGAATACCATGGAAAGACTAGTTCATACAATATCAGTTAGTCTTTAAGTAAAAACAACTTTGTACACCTCAAGGATCAATTTGGGAGAACCTAATTTAATATAAAGTCACTATGGTCAATTGGATGAGCATTTCAGAGAAGACATGACTTTGTCTCTATTGAATGAGAAGCATTATTGATGTGAGCTTGTGACTCACAAAACAAGTTTATTGTAAAACTACATCTAATTTTTGGGTCATAGAAATAATAAAGAGTACAATTTTAAGGTATACATTTTTATAAATAACCAAGTGGTAGAAACAATAATTAGAGCACTGTAGTTGTTACCTATAGAGAAAATATTACCTAAAAGTCAAATCATCACAACCAATTTGATGTACAAAACTAACTTTTAATCTTGGATATTGAAAATGATTTTTGTTTAAAAGATAAATTCTAATAAAATAAACATAACATATAGAGAAAAGTAACGAATAAAATAAATATTCCCAATCTAGAAGACATACCTTCCCAAATTAGATGACTTTTCTGAAACTTAATGTATAATTTAACAAATTTCTACTCTTATCTATAAATAAGTTGACAGTCTATGGAAAAATTCATTAAAAATGTGTTTAATTAACGTCACTCCAAAATATGATTGATTATGGAAAATATCTAATTCAATACATCTAACCAAAAACTCAATATGATAACCAAAACTTAATCATAAATACATTCAAATTAGCGCAATAACTTGATTATTACTAATTCACAATTGAAAAATGATTTTTCTATAATGATTATTTCTTTTTTTTTTAAATGTCTTTCATTACTTCAGAAAGGAGAACGTAGAACAAAGAACAACTTATTGAACATCCAAAAATATATCTGGAAAACTACTCGAGTATTGAAAATTCTTCCTCTGTAAAAGAATCAAATACATACTATCTAATTATAAATGGATAGGCAATACCACATCTAATGATAAGAATAAAATTTAGTTTATTAACTTAGTCTAAAGGTTAAATCTAAATGGATAGGCACTACCGCATCCAATAATAAGAATAAAATTTAGTTTATTAACTTAGTCTAAAGGTACAACACGTTTAAAAAATGAAATGGTTTGAAGGCAAGAAATCCAACAATATAGTTATAATCTCCAAGTTATTCGGATTGCTTGGTTCAAAAATAACAACTTTATGGAGTTGAAATCTCTTTTCACATGCCTTATAGTCCCCGTCTATTTGACAAATATTTGTGACAGGTTTTTAAAAATAACAAAATTATGGACTTGAAAGGCCTTTCCACATGCCTAATAGTCTCTCTATTTGAGAAATATTTATGATATGTTTTTAAAATAGTCTCTCGGAGTTCATTGTCTCATTGTATCTTTTAAATGGCCTCGTAGTTCTATTTGCACCCTACACTCTTATCTTAAATTTAGTCACGATGGCTGCCAATTGAGAAGTCAATGTTTTAGTATCTATTAGCTTATTATCCAATAGAAATAAGGAAGTAATGTTATATTATATTAAGAAGTCATGAATTTTAGTGTCACTAATTTAATGGGGTCATTGTAGCTTATATGTCCATAGAACATTCGTTTAAAGAGTATAGCATTTTGACATAAAAACTCTTCAAAATATTAACATCAAAATAGGTCGTTATCTTCTGGTATGGGAACATACACTTTTAATCACTTTCGAAAGATTTAGCAATTTGTCCTCCATATGACTAATAAAATCAAGATATGCTTGAACTTATTGTATAAGGAAAATTTCTTTCAAAAATAGTCTCATGGACCCTTAATAATAATTCGAGCAAAAAATTAAAATCCTTTTCAACATTTTCTAATATGCTCTTAGGAACAACTTTGGCCTTGGTTTCTGATTTCCCCACATTGGGCTTCATTTCCTAGTAAACCTTCTCTGTCATTTGCTGAGAATATATAACAAGATATTCAAGGTTTTCGCTAATTTCATATTAGCTGCTTGTGTGGTCCAAAGATGTCCAATTGCATTTCCTTTTGATCTTCCTCACTAAAGTTATTCTTTTACATCGCAAACCATTTTGTTTCCTTCCTATGTTATCCTCCTCATTTCAACTCTCTTGAGTTTCCCTACATGTTGCTAAAACTTGAATTTTACCTTGTGATCATCCTGAATAATCATATCGGGCCTGTGTGACTTTGCAATTTGTATACTTTCAATCCAATCATCTTCATTTAATTAGAGCGAAATTGTATAAGTGGTGAATGTCTGGATATGGAAGTCATCATGGGTGGAACCAAGCAGACACAGGAAGGAGAAGTGGTTGATGTAATGGGATCAAGTGGAACAAGAATGATGGATGTAGTTAATGTGATTAGTGCAAATATGGAGACTTAAAAGGGTGTGGTATTAGAAGCCATTCTAGCATAAGAAACCTTTTCTTATTCACGAGTGAATAAAGGAATACTGGTCATTGGATTACTTCCTCTTAAGTTCTTTAGGATAATCATAGTTCTGCCAATATTACTAGGGAAACGAGGCACTGCAACGACCTTATAAGTGCGAAGAATGTTCAAAGCATTATCGCAAATTAAGACTAAGATGTATAATATTTTGGCTGTGAGTGTAATGGTATCTCTTTGAGAGGGACTTGTTTGTCCTAAGTTACTTAAGTTACCATTGAAGGATAAGTTGTGGATGCCATATTAAAAATTGGAACAACTTACGAATGGTTATTTTTATTTGTTTGTCTCACTATGGATAATATTGAAGATTGAAAATTTCGAGATATTGCCTTAGCAGCCGTGTGTCTACTGTATACCTAGGTAATTTGAGGAACTCCTTTCATAGGAGGAATGGGAACAGAAATTAAAAGTTAACATATTGAGACATGGGTTTCAAATGGTGGTGTTGTTTCCTCTGATGGAGATTTGAAGACAAAAGCGTAAGGGATCTCAAGGTTAGGGTGACTTGGAGGCATCGAAATCAAAGTTTCAAGTGGCTCTTGTATGTCTATTGGTGTTGGAATTTGAGTAGCAATAGGTGGACTATCGGCAATTATATCAACAGGAGATGAGGAGTTGGACTTTTTTACATAGAGGATTTATCCTCAAAGATGTTGATGATGAAGAAATCCATTTTATCAATTTTATTTTTAGATACAAGTTAATTTGTGGTGAATTATCAGAAGAATATGGAGCATCTGGCCTCTCCTCTATACCTTGAGACATGATTTTTTTAGACTGCTGTCTAACCACGCCTACAAATCTCAGAACTGTATTGATCTCCTCATCTTTTTTGTATTCATGCATATTCTTTTCATGGGGATGATATTTGTGATTGTATACACGAGTTAATTTTCTTCTCAATGCATATCATATAAGGTACGGGAACCCAAATCTTATTGACATGTACAATGTCAGTCGGTCCGTATATCCAATTCATCAATGCCATTCGAATTTTAGAACAAGTTCTGAAAAACAGTATAGGGAAAGTATTGGCATATTCATTATTAGTCCAATTATATGTATATACGGCCCAAACCCTGAAAACTTCTCCTAAATCATTATTATTGAGCCTATCCATCCTACTAGAAATTATAACTTAGTTTTTTATTAATTGAAAAAACCGTTTCATCCTTACACATATTACTAGTAAGCACATTATAGAATATGTTTATGCATAGTAATACCTCTAGCTTGGGGGTTATTTAATGTAAAACTGCACTTCGAATAGTGACTAGGTCCTTTGAATAGATGATGAGGCACAAACATTTTCCGAAATTTCTATGAAAACTATGTTGTGGTGGTTGAATCCAATGACATCTTCAAATAAAATTGTATCTATGTATCCCTAAGACATCAGAAGAAGTAGATAAATCCATGTTGGTTACTTCTCTGTGCTTTGCCCAAGATTTTGAAGCTCAATATATTTGCAGTTGCCCAGCATTCTTTTCGAATACAATAAAATGTGCCCTTTTAATAGGGACTTAAAAAAAAAAAAGAAAAATCTGGGCAATCGAATCGATCGTTTATTTAATTATTCACTTAAGCCTATAGTGATAGCTTTGGTCATATCATTCATGTGCATTTATTAAAAAGACGGCCTTTCATAACTTAATTAGATTCTTTTTCTCGTTGACAATTGATTTTTCCCTTTTGTTCTCGGGTTTATTTTAAAAATGAATATGTTGCATCCACTTGTCTGTCACCTTCACAGAACTTTGACATGCAAATTAATTATCTTAATTCGACTACATAAGACTCTGAATTTTTCTAGTTAATGTTCAAGTGTCTGCATGAGGCTCTGAATTACTCTAGATAAATTGAACTATCAATGTGACATATCCATATTGGATTAGGCTCATTCGAAATTGACAAATTATCTCACAATCGCTTCTCCACTAAATGACCCCTGATAATGTAGCATGTTGCCACTTTATGATTTTCTTCAAAGTAGTAGTTTGAGCCTTACCAAGTTATTTTTGAGGTGGAATACTGGATGACCAGCCATATCGTGAAGGTGGCATGATCCTATTTATTCGGATTCTAGCAATATAAGGGAGCCTAACAATGTAAAACTCATTCTATAATTCAGTGTCATACTCATCTTCCATAGTAGTGGAAGCTAATGAGGTTCAACGACTATGAAACATATTTTAAAATTGATTCGGTCCCTGAATTTTGAAGCTTGACGTGAGAAATTTAGTATTTCAGAGGTCTATACTGAACAAGATCATGACACGCAATAAATTTTGATTGACTTAAAGTCGCAGTGTATGGAACTTCTTGCACTCAAAACACTAATATAAGTATCAGTTTAAAAAAAACAAAATTATAAAAATAAAAGAATGAAATATAAGGGCATTGATAAGCTACAAATCATGGAATTTATTGATTTCCATTATAACTGAGTCTTACGTTATGTGAAAGTCCATTGCATGGGAATAAAGTCTGTAGAGGTTGTGTAATGAAATAAGTTCATAAATTCTTACAGACACAAGATTTAAAATAACCCTTCAAATAAAAATAAATCAAAGCATATTTTTTATAAGATGTCAATCTTTTTTAAAAAATTGTGAATATGTTTTAAATATATAATGTAAATCTTAACATGAAGGGGTTTAGATAGATGTCTATGTGCAAAAAACTATAATCATAAATTAAAACTGCGAACATAATTAGTATTTTACTATTCTAAAGGGACAATAAAGTAAATTATTCTTGACTAAGTGGGTCTTCATTTTCTAAAAAAAGGGGCATTTGTGGGTCGTTGTAAAAATAAATGGGTGCATGCCATTCATAACATGTACTACTAGCCAATAGAAACAATTGAAGTCATTGTAAAAATTTGTTCAGGGATTAAAATTATCACCTATCAAAGAAAAAAATAAAAACACATGACTCCATTTGCTATTTCCAATACCTAAAAGGTCATGGGATGACATACGCATGGAATTTGTGTTTAAGTTACTGAAAAATAAAAAATGAAATGATTCAATATTTATTTTTGTTCATATATTTTCAAAAATTGTACATTTCATAGTTTTTTAAAAATACCAATAATGGTACACAAGTTGTTAATTTGTTCTTCAAAGAGGATGTTAGGTTACATACATTACTTAACAGAATAGTTTCAGACTATGATACATATTTATGAGCCACTTTTGAAGGATAATTTGGAAAAGTTTAAACACACACTTGAAAGTCCAACTTTGCATATCACCCACAAGTGATAGACATAATAAAATTGTGAATAGAAAGGTAGGCAAATTGTAAATATGTTTGCTGGATGAGAAATCCATGCAATTGGATTTGGTGTTGCTACAATAATAATTTTCATACAATGATTTCATGAATAGATGCATATGAAAAACATTGTTCTAAATAGTGTATGTGTATAATTGAAGAGGTATTTAAGGATTGAAAGACATTATTAACCTTAAAGATCAATTGAAGAGTAATAAGGGTGAAGAGTTTGTTGAATACATGAAATACTTGTGTATAAAGGTAAATGAAAAGTTTGAGCCTACCAACGAAGTCTATAAGGGATGTGATAATATAAAGAGAAGGGAGAAGAATTTTGAAGTTTGTGACTTCTTCCTTGCTCATCTTAGAAAATAGAGATTCTTAATATGAATCTACAACAAGCTAAAGTGGAATAAAAGTAGGTCTTGAAAGATTTTGAAAATGTTTTAACCAAATGCATATGAAATAGAACTACTACCCCAATTTTATTACTCTTCAATATTTAATGTTTTAGACTTTTAAGTATATCATGAAGGAAAGGTATCAGAATAAGGTTAAAATTATGATGTACATATGTAGATATGGCAAGATGATTTATCGAGGAAGGAATGCGAGGAAACCTAAGAAAACCAGAGGTAATGAATATAAATAATACCTCATCAATGCATGAACATGCTTGTTAAAGGTGCATTAAATTTTATACCAGATAAGAATAACTACTTAAAATTTAAAACACAACATTATAAATTATAATCGTGAGTAGGGTTTCAAAATTCAATAAACTTAGTAAGCCTAATGTAAAACAAACACAGGAGTGATATACTTTTTGGTTTCTTATGTTCGTGACTTGACTCAAATTTTCAACCCATTCACCTCCTTTTCTACCAATCCACATCATCCGGATTTTGAATTCCCTAAAGGTGGGATGTTGTTGGTTTTTTAAATTTCTAATTCAATTCTTTTAGCCCTAGATTGAATAAAACAAGGGAGAATGCATATTCAAAGAGGAAGGGTTGCCCATATGTGACTTCTTCCTTTCTCATCTTAGAAAATAGATATTCTTAATATGGATATGCAACAAGATAAAGTTGAATTAAAGCAGGTCTTGAAAGATTTTGAAAAAGTTTTCACCAAATGCATATGAAATAAAAGTACTACCTGAATTTTATTACTCTTCAATATTTAATGTTTTAGACTTTTGAGTATATCATGAAAGAAAGGCATGAGAAGAAGGTTAAAAATATGATGTACATATGTAGATATGGCAAGATGAGTTATCAAAGAAGGAATGTGAGGAAAGCTAAGAAAACCAGAGGTAATGCATATAAATAATACCTTATTAATGCATGAACATGCTTGTTAAAAGTGCATTAAATTTGATTCCGAATAAGAATAACTATTTAAAATTTAAAACACGACATTATAAATTATAATCATAAATAGGATTTCAAAATTCAATAAATATAGTAAGCTTAATGTAAAACAAACACAAGGGTGATATACTTTATGTTTTTTTATGTTCGTGATTTGACTCAAATTTTCAACCCATTCACCTCCTTTTCTACCAATCCACATCATCATGATTTTGAATTCACTAAGGGTGGGATGTCGTTGGTTTTTAAAAATTTTAATTCAATTCTTTTAGCCCTAGATTGAATAAAACAAGGGAGAATGCATATTCGAAGAGGAAGGGTTGCCCATATAGGAAAGGAACTTTTTTCAAAGCTTAGTTTCCAAGGTGCTGTATTACACATAAGGCTATCCATATTACAAAATTAAAGATATAATTAACCTTGACCTTTACGTAGTTCAAAGTTGATTTCATTTGTTAGTAACATTAATTTTTTAAAGATTTGTTATGAATTTATTTATAAATTAAATTTTACTTTCAATTGAATTCAGTTTTAATACAATATAATAAAATTATAAATTAATTTGGTCTTTTTTATTTGTATATCAAATTTATGATTTATTTTGTGATTATAATAATAACTATATTAAAATATTTAAAAATATATAAATAAACGTTATCATTTAACTTGTCAGTTAATGTAATAAAAATTCCAGTGTCGTATTTGTTTATTTGGTTTGGCTTTATATGAAAAGAAGTGGGTTTATATTGTATGTATAAAATAAGTAGAAAGTAATATTTTTATTATATTTGTATTTGTTTTATTTTGTCTTATTCCCACTTTCTTAAAGGTGGATTGTTTTTCTAATTTTTATAAATACAATAAAATTAAATTTTAAAAGTAATTATTTTATTTATTAATTACTGGTGTTTTTTATTATAATATATTTTAACCTTAATTAATATAATTAAAGTTCTTTTATGAAAAACATTATCTTGATTATTTTTTAAATTTGTATATGAGTTTTGTATCTATAATAATATTCTTTTAATTTTAGTTTACACAATTAAAATATTTGTATTGTTTATTCAATTTTTTTATTGTTTAAGTTTATAATTTATTTTGATTCTTTATTACAAACTATCTTTTTAGAGTTTGTTCTTATTGATTTTATTTTTTATTATTTTTATAATAAATATAAATGTTTTAATTAAATTTATTTTCATAATATTTAATAGATATTAATTAATTAATTTATTTATTTATTTTTTCTTTCAATTTTTTTTGTTTTAATGTGAAGGAGAGAATGTCGATTTAATCATGTTAGTAAATTATATGTTTCAATGTAATTAATTTTTTTAAATTATAAAATAGTTAAACTATTTTGATATTTTTGAAACTTTTAGATAGAAATAGTATTGAAAACCAAAAAAACTAAATAACTGAATAAATTTCAGAACACAAAAATAAATTTATTAATTTTTTGTATGCTTAAACATAAATATGTGTACTTAAATAAATGTTTTAATGAATATTTATTTTTTATAAAATATTTACAAAATCTCAATAGATTTATATGAAGAGTAGATAAGTTTATTTATGTTTATTTATTTACAAAGAGACAATATTAATTAAATTAAAATTCTCATAATTCTCAATAAATACAATCTATATTAGAATTATATTGAGATGAAACTTAATAATAAGCAGTCAAAAAATAAAACATTAAGACAAAAGAAAATAAGTACACTCTAAACATATAAAATCACACAAATGTTTTATAACTATACACTATTTGATAAGATTATATAAAATTCTATAATATATTTTTAAAAACAAACTTACAATAATAATAAATCATAATAAAAAATTATGATAATTTTAAAGAGTGGAGAAAAATATTAGAAGTCATCATAAGTTTAAAAAATACTGATAACACCTCATTTTAATCAACAAATAAGCAATTACAAATACTATTAATTACGTCAATACTGTTTTTCAATAAATAAATTGAATTTAAATAAACATATAAATAAATGTATAATAAAATTAAAAGATATATTTAATGTTAGAAGACCTATTATATACATTTGAATCCATTTTTTTCTTGCAAAAGCAACACTTTATAAAATCATCCAATCCAATAAACTAAGAGGATCAAGGGAAGCTTAAAATGTGTTATCAATATTAATATCAATTTTTAAATCTAGATTATTCGAATTGTATGATAATTTTTTTTAATTGGTTACCATTTTATATTTGATTATAAAAAATAGTTTTGTTTCTTAAGAAAAATATTTATTTAAAGTCAAACTAACATCAAATTCTACTTTGAGATTATTATAATCATATCATAATATGAAGGGCTATGTCATTTTTAATTTTTTTAAAACATTATCTATTTAAAGTTACACTAATATTGAATTCTAATTTTAGATTATTAGAATTATATGATAAGATGAAGGGATAAGTCAGTTTTTTAAAAGTCACTTTAAATTTAACATTGAAACCGATAATGACATCACCTAATTAATTATATTTTTTAATAGGCTGTACATTAAATTTAGATTTATATTTAAATTAAAATTAATAATATAAGTTTCAAACTTAATATGATTGGGTTAATTTAAAATTTTGAGTATAATAATTGTATAAAAATGTTTTAATATTATGGTGACCTAAATATGACTTTAAATCTGAATTTAGAAATACATATTGAAATTAATAAATTGATCATGATAGATATATTAAACTAGTAATTTTTTTAAACAATAAAAATAAATCGTAACAAATTTAAAATATCTAAAAAGATGAATATATTTAGTTTAATAAACACAAACTACACCAAATATAAAACCTTCCTTCGAGATATTTTGTTAAGATCAATTTACATCTAATTTTAGGCAAATGATTTGTTATAAATACAAGTATTGAATATATCTAACTAAAAAAATTATTAAATCATATAAAATGTAGCTTTATAATTATGGGTATTATATAAACATGTATCAATATATATTATCGGTAATACACATGATTTTGGTATAGTGTTAGTAAAGCTGGGTTTTAAAAAGGGGACCCTAACCCGTACATATCAAAAGAGTCAAAGGGGAACCAACCCCATGTAGTATAAATGGTTTGAAACCGAGATGTGACTAGTCTAAGTACAAAGAGAAGGAATTACAATGAAACAATAGAAAAATAATAGAAATACAATAAGCTAATTGATATGACTCATAAAATCTTTGTAGTCTTTCACCTATTTTTGAGTGAGCTTATCCAAAGAAGAAGTCCCATTAGAGATAATGTTTGGCATTTCCATGCTAACAATGCCATTCAATTTGCCATCTTTGGAATGAGAAACAACATTTTCATTTTAGCCTTTAGCCAAGGATTTTAAAGTGTCCATAATCTGAATATTTCTCATCACAATGAATGTGTGGTAATCAATCAAGCTTCTTAGATATTCTTTGAGTGATGTATTTTACTTTTCCAAGATGTTGAGCTTATCCTTAATTTAATAAACTTTAGAACTGATTTCCATGAGAACACTTTTGATGTATTATATACCATCCTGAAGTTCTAATTTTTTTGGTTCATATTTGAATCATTTGTGATATTTAATGTATGATTTGAGAATTTATTTTTGTAGGTCTACTTCATTTTCAATCTTAGTCAACCTTGAGAGTTAATTTTAGTTCTCTAGGATTTCCTTGAACTTAGGAGGCTAGGAAGAAAAAATAGTGAAGGGAAAAGAAATAGGTTTTATGGGAGGATTGGGAGAGGGAGTCTATGGGATACCATGTCTAGGGATATTCAAGATTTTTATAATCTCTATAATTTTACAATCATCCTGGGCCAAGGAAGAGGGGTGGAGGGAGGGAGAAGGGATGAGGGTCATAGGGGAATGGGGAAGGGGAAGATTATGGAAGGGAGGGGGAAAGAGGGAGGGGTGAGAGGGATAAGGGAGGGGTTGGGAATAGGGGTAGGAAGAGAACTAGATATCAACACTTTCATTTTTTACTTACCAAAGTGGATGGGTTAGACACAGTTCTAGAATTTTTGGGTGGAACAATTTTCCATGATATAGTAGTAGACACAGTTTTTGGAAGAGGATGAAAATGCTTCATTTTAGTAGAAGGAAAAAATTCTTAATCACTTTCATTACTAATGATGTCAATGGTTAAGGAAGGGATGTGATTAATAGAACTTCTTAGGACACATGAGGATCTAGGAGGGATATTGTGCAAGGCGGTGAGTTTGGGAGTGAATTTGTGGAGTTTGGAGGGTACAAGAGGCAGAGGGGAGGAAGCATAGAAAATTTTCAAGATAAAAAAAATAATAACTTGGTGAAGAGGATCCTTATTTTTGCCCATTTCAATCTCAAAAATAGAAGATTCTAATTAATGTAGACTATAGAATGGAAGTCTAATAGGAATCTTGTGGAAGAAAAAATTAAGGATAAGAAGATGAAAATGGTGAATAAGTGAATACCTACCATCCAATGTGATATACCACATGATGTGTTTTGAAACTTGATAAAAAGGAGTGGTAAGATATTTCTTGAGGAAGCCACTAACACATTTAGGAATGATCTCACCATCTAGGAAGAACTTATCCTTCTCTTCTCTATGATTCTTTTCAAATTTAGTAAATTTAACCTCCTCAATTTTGAGTCTAGTTACCTACACAATGGTGGATTCAATTACCTCAATAGTTACATTACTAATAGTAACTAGTAACCACCATGTCTTGTGAAGCTTCAATAAATTTATAGGAAAGTATCTTATCATAGCCACAAATGTTGGTGATGAAGTTCATCAAGCCACCTATTTTTAGTGTTTCCTAGATAATTTCTTCTTTCTTGAGAAGATCAAAAGATACGGGTTCAATTATGTAGAGTTCCCCACCCATTTTAAAGTGAACATGAAGGCAAAAGGAAGTGAGAGGAATGTATAGACTCAAGGGATGGAAGGTGGAGGAAATAATAAGGAGATTTATAGAAGGGATAAGAGTAAGGAATGAAATGATGTGAAACACACGTGAGAAAGGGTAAGAAAAGTGGGGATGATGAGGAGACAAAAACATATGAGTGAGATGTAAAATGGCTAAGGACACCATCATCATAAGAAAGGGCAAGGTATATCTTTATTAATTATTTCTATACTATCATTAGGAAGAGATTCATTAATAGTTTAAAATTTGAAATTAGATTTCAAGACCCCTCTATTTGCAAAGGCATCTACTAGATGACTACCTTTATGGTATGTGTGTTGAAATATGATCTCAATAAACTCATTGCCTAAGGATTGGCTCTCTTCAATGATATATTCAATAGTTTGAGATGATTTATGTAAGTTGTTAATGGAGTTTATGATGTTTAGAGAATATCCTTCCAATAGGAGTCTACTGACATCAAAATCCTTGGCCATATGAAGTCTCCAAGGTTCTATGAGAGCCTCAGCTTTGTGATTGGTTTGGAACCCCATTCCACCTTCATATGCTGCTTGAACACTGCCATTTTCATCACAAAGCACATCTCCTCTAATAGATAAACTAGGATTTCCTTTATATGTCCCATTAAAGTTATACTTGGTCCATCCTAGGATAGGGGGAATCCATTTGGTTTTGATCTTAATGTCTATCTTTGGATTGGTTACCTCTAAGAATGAGAAGGAAGGTAACCAATTTTTAATTGTACGTTCTTCATATTGAGAGATATATTGATCTTTTTCTTTTTATAAACTTTAAAGTTTTCATTGATAGAGCTAAATACATTTTGAGCAACCTTGGCAGAGGTATAAAAGGAATATTTGAATATCCTATTGTTCCTTTTCTTTCCAACTACCCAAATTGAATGTGAGAAATAAAGGGTCTGTAACATCTTGAGAATTTTTCTAGAAAAAGGAGACACACAAGAAGTTCATGACTTAGATAGGGTGGTTAGATGACTCTAAAGTATATTAAATTTAAAGAGGAAGAGACCAAAAATATGATGGATAAAATGGAAATGAAGGAAGCTGTGAGGAATAGATTAAAGGTTAGATTTATAAAGAGTATAACGATTAACCAAGGAGATACCACATTTAGTAAGATTATCAAGTGTGAGTATATTATTATGAAGGCAAATCCAAAAGAAAATATTTATTTTGGAAGTCATATCTTTGTCGCATATACTAATACAATGAAAATAAGAATGATTAGGAGGTACAATTTTTAAATAACCATATCTCACTTTGTATTCACCACATGATGTGCTCACCGAAGACAAAGAGTCTTGTTTATGAATATTCAGAATGTAAATAGAGAGGAGCATAAAATTGAGATAAGAGATAATATTATAATGTTATGGGGTGGCATAAGGGACATGAGTATGTTTATAGATTTTTTTATAGCCTTGTAACTGAAAATAATAAAAAACAAAGGCACCATAGATGAGATAAATATAATATTTGAATAAGAACAATGGTTTGAGATGAGATAAAGCAAAATCAAGTAATTAGGTGTCCTCCCAAAATTTAATAATATTTCCATTTTTGAGAATTAATTTATGACCATGCTTAATGATCTCCATACTTTTGATGAGTATACTCTAAATAGTATATCCTGAAGCATAGGTATTTTCATGAAACATGGAAATAGATATTCTTTGTTGGAGATATTTACCCTTGAGGATATTTTTCCAAAGGTTTTATTCCTTGATGAACGTCCAAACTATTTTTTTTTGAAATTTATTTATTTGTGTGGTTAAGCCTTCTCAAATATAGACCACCATGATGCTTAGGAAGAGAAACATTATCCCATTCAACTAAGTGAAACTGATTAGAGATTTCCATGCCTAACTAGAGAAAATGATCTTGAATTTGATTGATTTTTAGAGAATTAATAGAATGAATTTTAAAAAGGGGCATGATATAAATAGGGAGACTTTGAATAACATATTTAATTAGCACAAGCTTTCCATCTTGGCATAGTATAACAACTTTCTAACCAACAAGACTTTTTGAGAATCATTATATGAGAGGATTCTGAGTTGAATGGGCATGTTACCAGTGAAAAGAGGCATGCGAAGATGAGAATAAGGTAAATATTTGCTGGTGCATCCTAAAATTCTAGCTTACCTTAAAAATGTAGTGTTAAGGATAAAAAGAGTACTTTTATCAAAATTGAACTTCTTCATGGAAACCTCCTCATATCTGAGAATATATTTGATATTGATTGATTCTTTAAACGAGGTAAAATATAAGGTAATGGTTTCATCCACAAACTATTTATGTAGAGTGGAAGGAATGCCAAAAATAGAATGAAACCTTTTAATTAGTCCTTTAGCATGAGAATCAATAAGGTTCCTGTTGAGTGTATCGATAAGCATAATAAAGAGAAATGGGGATAGTGGGTCCCCTTTCCTAATGCCTCTATTACTATTGAATTAACCAATAGGAGAACCATTGATGAGAATATAAAACATAGTTTCACTAATATAATTAAAGATCATTTTGTGTATCGAATGATGAAAACAATATTTCTCAAGAACCATTTCAAGATAAAACTAGTCCACCTTGTCAAAGGCCTTGCTCATGTTTAACTTGAGAATCATACTTAGCTATTATCTTAATTTAATTGAATTTAAAGTTTCATACATAATGAGTATGCCATATTGGATTTACCTCCCATGAACAAAACCACCTTCGTTTTGAGTGATGAGTTTTCCCATAAGAGGTTGGAGTTAGAGCGCTAAGATTTTGGTGAACATTATATAAATAGAGTTACATAAACTGACAAGCTAAAATTATTTGAGAGTAAATACTCCAACTATTTTTGGAACTAAGACAATGAAGGTATTATTGAACTCTCGTAGCATCTTTCTTGTCATGAAGAATTTAGACAAAGATTGAATAAGGTCTAATTTGTAAATTTTCCAAATTTTTTGAAAAAAAAGCAATTTGAAATCCATCATGTTTAGGTGCATTATATTTTTGAAGGTGAAAAGCTACATTTTTCACATCTTATTTAGTGATTCTTTTGAGAATTTTGGAGTTATCCAAATTAGTAATAATAGTGGGAACTAGTAAAAGGAAAGATTAAGCATTGCAAGTATTAAGAGGTCTATTAGAAGTGAATAAATTCTTGAAAAAAATCACCATTTCCTCTTTTATTTTATCTAATTCTTGGAAAAATCCATCTTCATAGATAATTTTTTTAATTTTTTTTTATGTCTATTATTTAAAGTGGAAAGATGAAAATATTTAGTATTTTGATCCCCTACTTTGAGCTAGATCGCTCTAGATTTTAGGTGCCAAAAAGCTTTTTCACGTGCAACAATGTGATGTTTAAGAAAGCTTTTCCTTTAAGAAGAGTTCTTTAGTGATCTCATTACTGATCATTTATTATTCTAAGCCTATTATATCAGATTCAATTTTTTCCCTCTGATGAAAATGTTTATAAAGACATTATGATTCAAGATCTTAATGTTTTTATTAACATTTTTGATCTTTTGAGCAAGCTTGTACATATTAGTTCTTTGAATATCTATGTCCCGCCAATCTTGGATCATATCCTTAAGTTCTAGATGATAAATCCATATGTGATCAAATTTGAAGGGAATCTTCCTTGTTAAATATTGTGCTCAAATGAAAACGAAATAGGATTGTGGTTTGAGACTATGTGAGAAAGTGAAGAGAGATGGAAATCCTAGATCATGAGCCAGTTAAAATCAACAAGAGCTCGATCCAATCAAACTTAAATCAAATGCTCCCTCAAGAGCTTATTATTTAGGTAAAAGGGATGACGTGCAAAATTTTATAAAAGAGATTGTTGCTTGAAATAAATTTTAAAAGATCCTCCATACTATCAGTAAAATTATGGGTTCTTCTTTTATTTTCACTAGGGTAGAGTGGAGTACTAAAATCAACAACAATGATCCAATGAAAATCCTTACAAGTTGCCCTAAAACTAGCAAGATCATTCCATAATTTATTATGAGAGGAAAGATTGTTAGGAGCATAAATTTTTGAAAGGATCTAAGAATTATTTGAAATTTAATAAAAAAATTGGTTTACAAGATGATGTCAGATTTTAAATATTACATCTCCAAGAAGAAACCTTTCATCCTAGAATGTAGCAATGCCTCTAAAAGCCCTGTTAAATTAACTGAGGCCATCTTGGCACCTAACCAAACTATATTTTTGGTTTCTTCTAAGCTAATTTCCTACATCTTAGTTTCTAAAATTGAAATAATTTAAGGTAGTTTATTTTTGAATGTCAATAAACATTTAATGTTTATTTTGGTGGTTCATACCTCTTATATCCTAGATAATTATTTTCATGATAACTTCTTATGACTCGACTATTGAATTTATCCTATATTGTAATCTAACAACCATCTTCTATGTCTTGGTATACTTGGTTTTTCCTTTGTATTTTTTTTGGCCCACCCCTTTTTGCTACCCTTCCAACATTTAAGAGATGTCTAGTCTTGTTTTTTTATTTAGGGGTGAATGATTTTTTTCTTTATCTTTGTCTCTTCCAAAAACTAGAGAAGTGAAATCATATTGGAGTCTTTAAAGAATAAAATGATCAAATGATTTTTTGCATTTAGTTCACCCAATTCTTGAATTTAAAGAGTCGTGGATTTGATAGGGGAATCATTATTCTATTTAGCTTATTTATCCTCATAGGATTGGAGACATTAAAATTTATTTCTAGTGATGCATAGTTTTTGGGCATTAACTAAGGATAAATTAAGTTGAAATGGACAAATATCTATAAAAAGTGGAGTGTTTTTACCCTAGGATGATTTATTTTGAGTGCTTGATTGTAGTCTTAGGATATTTTAGTTTTAGTCCCATTTTTTCTGGAATAGGGGAGAGATGAGCTACTTCTGAAGGTTGTGGATCAATCTATTTATGCATCAAATGTTTCTTATCCTTTTTGAAGATAATAGTGTTTTCTTTTTTAATGAATGTTAGGAAATCGCTAGTTAAGTGTCCCAATTTTCCACAACAATCACATTTTGAAGTTAAGTTTTCATATTCAATATTTTGGATCCATTCACTACTAGATGAGTCTAGCACAATGGAGGTACACAAATCTTGGTCCATAAATGTATTAACATAGGACTTTGAATGAAATGGATGAGTTTTTTTTTTCATGGAGGAGTGAAAAGCAATCAAATATCCCATTATTTATATATATTTATGAATACATCCTCATCCCATAATAAAAGAGGTAGGCTATGAAGATAGACCCAAACGCACATGACATTAATTCTTTCTTGTTATGGATCGAACCCAGGATTTCATTTTATTAAAAAAAGGATAGACTTTCCTAGAAACTAGGGACCACCAACAATAATGTTTGTATAGTCTTCATCATGATTACCTCAGATTAAGAATAAATCATTGCTCATCAAGGAGACTATAATTTCCCCTTTAGGTTTCCATTATTTTGAAGACCATATTCTTAAATTATTGATGTTTTGGTGGGCTTCCAAAATTTTACCAACTAAGACATTGGAAAAACCTACAACATAATGTTCTTTAAGAGAATATGGAATGGAGATGTGATATTTTTGACCAGTCTTAGAAATTTTGAGTTTTTGATTTAGGTAAATCTCTTTATAATATCCAATCTTGCCTTTAAGCTTTACTCATAACCCAAGAGGACTTTTCATTGTGGGAAAGATTCCTCCTAACCCTAAGATAAGTTTTATGGTCCTTGTCTACTGGTAATGAAGGTCCTAATTATCTCTATGTTGACACAAAATGGTACTCTATAGATGAGATCTTATCCCCTCTATTACCATCCTTATTATTCGCATAACCATTTCCACCATGCTCATTTGAATGTGGAATTATTGCCCTTGCTTCTCTCACAGTTGCCACAATCACCATAGTCCTTGAAATCATTATAGTACACATGACTTTGTTACCATAAAACACATGCATATATTTCATACATTTAATTTATATCACATCTAAATAAGAAAAATATAATGAAACAAAACATGCACATATTATAGATAAAAATATTTTTAAAGATAAAAAAAGGTCACAATAAACTAATACAATAAAGTTTCAATAATATTGTTTTCACATTATATTTATTTACATAAACTTGGCCATAAATATAAAATGCAAGGAAAACAATATAATTAAATGAAGAAGCGTGTCAACACATCAGAATAATCAAGTTAATTATAACCTATTACTATTTTTTTTCAAATATATAATTTATTTTATTTAGATTATAGTAGAAATAAAAAATATTGTCATATAACATATTGTGTTTATAAATGAAAATAATTTATAATGTTATATCACTAAATAATCCTTTCTACAAATTAATAAACACAAATTTCTTTAAAAAAAATGTATGCTTCTAAAATAAAATTTAAGCGAATGATAAGAAATGATAGGATGATTAGCTAATCAAATTAAAATAAAACCAATCTCCAATATTGTACTAGATTTTATAGTGTATTTTATTGTTTTCAACTTTTGGTTGTGTGATCTATTATGTTCTTCTATTTTTTGCTTTATTAAGTTTATGTTTTTGTTTTCTAATTATTATGATAATGGTTAGTTCAAGATGATTCAAAAATATACCAATAATTAATTTTAAGTAATAATATTTTTTTACTTATTTTAGTGATAATTATGAGATAAAGAAACTATTTTTAAAAACAAGTATAATAAATAAAGGGGTCTATTTCAAGTAATTAATTATTTTAGAAATCACTTTTTTTTTATTATTATTATTTATAATTTTTATTTTAAATGCGTGATTGAATTTAAAGAGTTGTAATTTTATTGTTGAGGATGATTATTTATTATTCCATCTACTAAAGTATAAATGCCTTTTAAATATTTCCTATAGAGGGTGAAACAAATATGGATAGAATCTTTCGTAGTTCAATATGTCTCTTAATCGTAACTATTTAACCCAATAGATGCTCTATTTTAATATGTAATTTTAAACTTCTCAATTAAAAAATTTAAAATGAAACAAACATAAAATTGAAACTTTCAAAACCAATTTTATTAAAATATTAATCTAATGAGGTAGGTTTTCTTATATATTCCACAAGCCAACCTTATTGATATAACTCTTTAGAAAATGGATTGGACATTTTAATCTCCAAATATCTATTGTTATTTGGAATTAGATAGGTCTTTATTAGATTTAAATTTTGTATTAAGAGATTTATTTGGTGATAATATTCTTTACTTTGGACCCGTTCAAGATTTTACTTGTTGACATTTTTTAGTGTGGGTTAGATCTAGGCTACTTAAGAAGATCCTTATTCACTTGGGATTTTACCCAAGCTTGTACCATAAATCATTGTAACCCAGTGGCCCAAGTTTAAATCTCCTTGCTATAATAAGGCAATCCATAAATCCATTAGATATATGATGAGGTCATGGTGTAATAACCTAAAAACTAAAACTTGTAGCATAAATGACATTAAATTCTATTTATAACATTTTTATATTTTCTAAGAATTTTTTTTTAATAAAAAATTAATGTCTTTGTTGATAGAAAACACATAAATATATTGAATTTATCTTAGTATATCACATTTCAATAAAAATAAAATACAATGACACAAAATAAGCATCCATAACTAAAAAAATTATCTAAACTTGAAAGACTGAAATGATCACAAATGATGAATTTAAAACATCTCCAGTCATATTGTAAGTTAGAATTTTTTGAGGGATATTAAATCTGTTAAAATGACTTGGGAAAAATTATTGAATGCAAATCATACAAGAAAATTAAATTAATATGCATGACAACATAAAAACTAAAAAATATTTATAATAAATTAATAATTATTTTAAATATATTTATTTTGGTAAAACTATGCTTACAATAAAATTATTATGAAATAACACATTTTTTTCACAGAGAAAAAAATAAAAAAATATTAATTAAAATAAATAATAAATATTTTTTATTTAATTAAAATTTTAGAATTGAAACACCTAAAAAAATCATGCCTAAAAAATAAAAGAGAAGAAAATAATATTTTTTGTAGGATAATAAACTTTCAAATTAATATTTTAAATAAAAATTTAAGTTTTAATTATGTAATAATTAGGTGTATTTTACTTGTGTTTTAAGTTTCTTATTTTTTGGGATGTTTTGATTATAATTATGAAGGGTAAGTGGGTATCGAGTGAGGTGATTAGATGATGTGCAAAATTGTTAGATCTCTCATGTTTAGTCCTTAATGGCTATATATCAGCCCATTTTATATAATTTAAATTTAAAATTTGAATGCTTTAGTTTATCTCACATAATAATTTGGAGCATTTTTAAAATATATTTGAACAATTTGAATTTTAATAGTTTGGTCTCGAAATACCACAATGTTATGAGCACTAGCTTTTTGGAAAGTGGCTTATTAAAAATGTTATTTTGGGGTGTCAGCTTTGCTTTCGACTAGTCTATTATGAGTTAACATTGTTAAAATCCTTTTGTGTTTATCAAGGGTATTTGCCTAAACCTTACAAAAGCATAGAGCATGAGATTATGAAAATTATTAAAGTAAATATGGTTAGTCTGAGACCCTAAAATCCGACTAAGTCTGCAATATGATGGAATCCTCTAAAATCTAGAATTTTCATTGTATCTCCTAGAGGTTTGAAACTCATGTTAAACATCCTAAAAGCATATAAATAAAATATAACTTAAATTATAAGAAATTAAATATGTAAAATTATACTTAAATGTTTATTTTATTTATATAACCTAGTTCAGGGTAATTTTATATGACTTATTAAAACATGCTTTATGTTATTTTTCAGTGTGAAAGGCACGGGGACTATCCATGTCATGGGAAATATTTGGTATCATTAAATTTTTAATTTTTTAAAAACCAAAATAAATAAGTGAACTCAGTTTAGGTTAATTGTATTTTAATATGTTTTTAATTTTTGAGTAATAAGTCAAATTGGGGGACTTAGTTTAGGTTATTATTTTATTTTTCATGCCTTGGTTCTACCTCAACTCACCATTTGCGGGCTAAGAAAATTTGTGGCATTTGAGGGGAAGTTATGGATGCATGTTTAACTTTCTTATATTGTCATTTGAAGCCACAAAGAGGTATTGTGCTCTTATAAAAACTTGAAATTGTCTCCTTTAATCAAGGAAGAGATGACAAGAGGACATGAAGGCACCATGAGGATGGGTTTGTTAAGAAGATTATTATTTTTAGCGTGGGAAAAATAATTAGGAAAGTAGCCCTCCTCTATGTTATAGGTTTTGCATTAAAAAGATAATTTGCACTGTGAAATCCTCATCTATTCTTTATAATATATAGGACCTTATATGCATGACTAAATATGCATAAAAGAGCCTATAAGTCATTGGGTAAAGAGGTGTTATGGGAATGGCATTTGATTCTATAATTAATAAATCCTATCTACTATTAACTAAGGGTAGATATAGTTAGTTGTTGCATCTTGATTTTGCTTGTATATATGTTTTCTCTTTTTCCTTTTCTGAGTTTTCTCTTGAAGTTGAAATATTGTTGCTTTGAGTGGAAGACATGAACATTGGGTTTTAAAAGCATATTTATTTATTTTCCCTCTTAAACATCATTAATATATGAGTGCTTATCCTCTTATAAAAATAAGAGTTTAATTATTTTTATGGCTATAATAATTGATTTGACTTTGAATAAATCAATTGGGATATGAATGACTTATATAGAATTTGAATATTGTAGCATTGAGTGGAAAATATTGAGGTAGGTAATAAGAAATGATGTGTTGGTAGATTTTATATATTGTGCCTCATTATTTAATTATATTATCTAAAATAGAATTTAAAACTCTAAATAAAGTCATTTTATGCTCTGAAATGGTTTAGGGTTAGATAAAATGATTTCTGAGTTATATTATCCTCTATTTACTCTATGAAATGCATATTAAAATTATTTATTATTAAGAATTCAAAAAGAAAATTAAGTTTGAATGCGACCATATTTTTTGAATTATAGTAAGGAAATTTTAGAAGTTTTTATGTCAAAGATATACATAATTTCATGAGTGAATATCATAATAGCACAAAGGAAAACCTGTATAAGTTGCTAAAATGCTGATGAAGGATGGATGCTACTTATTTGATGCAATGTCTCCATGATTTATTCTAGTTGAAATAGATGAGAATTATTTTTCAACTAGCTAATACATATTTTTTGGTTTGATAAACTAGACTTGTAAATATATTGAGTTTATTACAGTGCTTAAATTACCTTATGATTATTTTATTTCTTTTGGTTTTTAAAGGATGTAATTGGTTGTGTTAGCTGGGTGTATTACCTTGGTGGGCATAATGGTCATGTTAGCTAGATGTGTTACTTTTGTGGGTATAATGGCACATCAATACATCCCAAAAGGTTGTTTTATGATATGTTAGGATTCATTTCATTATTTTAATATTTATAAACAATTATCTAGTTATAAAACTTCAACTGTTGGAATCATCTTCTTATGATAGTTTATTGCCATTATACATTTTCTTAGCTCCAGATTATATTATGATGGTATTGTAAGACTCATGTTTTGTAATGACAAATTATGTATTCACTCTTTTAAATAAGTAAGTATATTGGATGCATAGTTTACACTCTAAATATCATATTAATTATCATAAAAGTGGCACTTAGATGGAAAAATCAATAAATACTTAGTTGACCACTTTAATAAAGATTAGTTAATGATGAATTAATATAAGTGAATAAGTTATGTAATAAAATTTAGTTATTTTTCAAGTAAACAAAATGTGATTCATTATATAAAAAAGGGTAGGGGATCATTATTTCAATATGTTTACATCAAAAACATCCAAAGAGCACTCTTTTAATATAGATAATTATTAGACATGATAGATGTCTACCATAATAAGAAAAGTATATTTAAGTACTCTAATGGGATTAGTAGTACAAAGACCCTTAAGTTAGAAAAAATGTGGGTTAGAACTGGGCCTATTTCATTTGGTATCATAGTTTGTTCTCTTAAGGTTGTGGATAAAGTTATCAATAAATACCCATTATGCTAACATGATATTGTCTCACTCTATACTTGTTTTGTGTTATGATTGTTGGAAATCACTGTCAAATTTTCAATAAATGGGCAAATATATGTTTCATTAATGAATATGTGGTAATGCATCAAATTCTTAGGGAGACTATTTAGAGTAATGTGTTGTCATCTTTAAGACTAGATGGCTAATTGAGGTGAGGACAACTGATCTACTTTGGTAATTCAATAAGTCTAAGAATCTCTAATCTAGGGAATCATTTTGAGTTGTTTTAATTGTATGGGCATGAGTTTCAAGGCATTTTTTTTAGAGTTATCTCACTAATTTTTAAGGAAATGGCCAAAACTATTGAGAAATCCTTATAAGGCAATGCTTAAATTTTCATAAATATTTACTGGTGTTGTTTTACCTTGATAAATTTTAGAAGATAATATCTTTTAAAGTATGATTAAATTTTTATTTTATTTAGATATATTCTTTTCTAATACTTCAAAAAATATATGTATGAAATTCTTATGATGGATGACTTAAGTTGATTAGAATATCTTAATGGGTGTAAGTTGCTCATAGTTGAGCAAGGCTATTCTGAGGAACACCTTCCCTTGGAAGGAGAAAATGTAGACCTTGGAAAAGGTAAAAATAATTTATTACATGCAAATAACTATTTCTTTGGTGGTTGTATGTCTTTACATGGCTTATGTGTCACTATAAGTGACTAGTTATAACTATGTATATTTTAGAAGTCATATGACTAATGCTCGAGGAGCACTATTTTATTTGAAGTGGTGGACATGTAAGCAAGACCAAGAAGATATTTATCACTAAAACACTAATATGGTTTTCTTATTACAACCATTATGTAGACTTCAAGTGACTAAGTATTATATTCTATAATATTGATGTGCTAGAAAATATGTGAGTTTCAACTTATATTAATGATTATAGGAAATATTAATTTCCATGGTTATAATATGACATTCACTCTGAGCCTTGGCTATATCCATCCTTCCCAATGCCATGCTACATATAAAAATCAACACTATTCAACGACTGGATCATTTGGGAAGGACAATTGAGGGGATTAGTGATAAAAACATGATGTTAGAAACAAAAAGGATGAATGTCTAGTATTTGATGATGACTTCTTTAGATGATGTCTCATATGATACTTTGGTAATGACAACCTTGGGAGGACTGATGGTGTGACTTAAGCTTGGAGGGCCAAGTGGGGGTGAATACAACTAACTTGGTTGGGCAGGTTGGAGAACTTTAGGTATTTTATTATTGACATTTGAGCCACAAGGTGAGACATTGTGGATCATTATCTGAATCTCATGGATATTTGTTGTCAACTAGGATTCCATCTAAGTATCAGGTGGACCAATGAGATTCATGGAACTTCATGCTTCCCCTATAAGTGTGATTATCTTTTAATGTGATAATACCTTAGCATGATTTAACAAAATACTAGAGTGATGTGTGTGCATTCTATTTCATCTAGTTCTTTCATTGTATATAAAATTGTTATATGTTGTCTATGATTATAAAAAGTATGTAATCTTTTTACCTTCTCCATGATATGTGGTTTTAATCAACCCTATGAACTTATATGTGTTCCTTGTTAACAACATTATGGTGTGAATATCTTGTGTCTATATGACATGGAATAAGTATGATTTGTTGTTGTTAAAACCATGTAATTTGTGAACATTAATATGGTCATAAACTATTTTTCACGTAAATCCCCCTATCAAAATTAACCTCTATAAATTAAAATCTACAAAGGTATAGTATTTTATTATGTGGTGTAACCCCACATCATTGCTATAGTAATAATCATTGATTGGCATGTGAGGCTAAGAGTGAAGAATCACTAAATATTCATTGATCTAGACTAGGTAGGGGCTTGGAAGTAAATAATATCATAAGATAAAAACACACTTCTCTCCTTTGCATGAGGTGGATACTTGATTCATTTGGGTGTGTACACCATGACTTCCATCAGTGGGTCATGGAATATTCATGCATAATGGTCACCTTATGAATTAAGTGTTTCTTACACACCTCTTAAAGGTTTTTGAAAAAATACCCATTATGCAATTTTTATTGCCTAACTTTTTGAAGTGTTAATGGGTCCTATAAGTTATTTTTTATGAAAAATAAATAAATAGAAAATTTGTACTTTTTTAAATTTAAGAATGTATTGCATTATAAATGCAAGCATGCTGTGAATGAGGAAATTTTTATTTTACCTAGAGGAATATAGTATAAAGAATTTTTGATTTGTTTGAAGTGTGACTAAAATGTATGTTTATTGCTTGAAAGGGGAACTCTAAAGTCCTTATTATGTAGTTTGTGAATTTGATAATGTTACCAAGAGGTAAGTACATAATTATGGTAGGATTGGCATACATGGAACCATCATGTGATCTTGTAAAATTTATGGAGAGTATGATAAAAACCAAAGTAGTTGCATGTGTATTCTTGGGATGGCTTATTTAGTGTTTAGTGTGTTTGGTGTATGATGTTTCTTTCATTTTGACATGAATGGAAAATAATTATGAATAAAGAATAATCAAAAGTTTCAAAATGGCCACATAAAAATATGGTTATAGTAATGTTTTACATTCTATAGTAAATTTTATCAAATTATGTGTAGGACATAACTACTATTTTATGGAAAATTCCAAACATAAATATGTAATCTACTTCAAGTTTATATTTTTATGCTAAATCAACCACTATCATAAAATTAAAGGTCAGTAAGTACACTAAATTAATCAAATTGTTTTATTTTTTGTCTCAATATTGTCATGGAATATTTTTCAACACCCTTTTCATCATTAGGGTTTATGTGCACTCTCAGTCTCTATAATATCCTACTGATCTAACCAACTCCACAAACTCATATTGATTTTTTAGATAGGCCCTAATAGTATGGTGAATGATATACAATTCTAGGTACTAGTGGAAATATGATGAAAAAAAACTAAAATATCCTAATGAGATGCTACCTAAAAATAGTCTATAGTGGAAGGAGAAGGATGTGCTCAAGTTGAGGATCAATTAAAAAATTATAAGGAGGAAGGATATGGGAAGGACAAATAGGTAAATATGATCTCAGATGACAAGGATGACCATTAATACTTGAGGTGGGGTTGTGTAACTTATTTAAAAACTATATTTTCCCATGGTTTTTGGTTTTGATATATTTTAATTTTATATACTACTTGAATGAGTTTTTGTTTACATTTATTTAAACCTTTGATGACTAAGTGGTAGATGTTCATCCATGAAACATGTCCTGAGGTTTTTCATCTACCTACTAGTATGAAGAGGGATGCTCTCCTTTCTAACCTATGATTACCTTCAAGTGTGGGATGACATTTTTCCCATGAATATCACAAGGAATAATGAATGGTGAAATAAAGATATATGATTTACACACTACATGCCAGATTTAAAACCCTACAACACCTTCTTGCAATAAAGAGTGGGAATTCTTCTTCTAGTTGTAAAATTATAAGAGGAGAGGGCTATTACATTGGCAGTTATGGTAAGTAGAAAAGGATATTAATTATAATCCCAAGAAATTTGACATTAGGAAACTCCTAGAGGGGATATATATTATGTTTTCCTAAGATATATACTTATGTATTAGTACTACTCTTTTCTAAATTTTCTAGATTTGTTTTTCCACACTTCCCTCTTGTTTTGATGGACATGTATTAAATATTGATGTATATTAACACCCGCACCCCCCCCCCCCACCACACACACACACACACACGGATACACACACATATAGATATGATGATGATGATGATGATGATGATGATGATGATGATGATGATGATGATGATGATGATGATGATGATGATGGTGGTGGTGGTGGTGGTGGTGGTGGTGGTGATGGTGATGATGATGATGATCCATTTATTTTCTATATTTTTTAGCATCTATCAAATCTTGTAATGTTTCATTTTTAGCTTATACACTATAGATGGCTAGGAATGTGAACTTTCAAGGATATGAAGTGGTAAATGTTATGAAAGAATTTATATTATGATGTTTAACATATTTTATCTAATAAATTAATATGATTGTCTACAAAACATAAATGTGTTAAAAATCATTTTTTAGGTAATAATTAAGATACTTTTTTTTTTCAAATGGAAAGCAACAATTGATTTGTAGCATGGAATGACGATGGGGAAATCCAACTTGTCAAACATCACAATACATAAATGATATCTTTTTTGTCAAAAATTATTGTGGGATGATTCAATTATTTTTGTATATCATCTCTTTTAATTATGACTTAGATAAATAAATAAAAACATTTATTTTTAATATTATAAATTATAAAAAATAAATAGAGAGTTTTAATATTAAAAATTAAAATTAAATTTCAATTTCATTTTGATAATAATGAAGAATGACAGGGTGAAATAATAATATTAAGTATGATGATGATGATGATGATGATGATGATGATGATGATGATGATGTGTTTTATCAAATAATAAACACTCCAGTTGAAATTTTATATGAAAATGGTTGAAATAAATGTATTTTTAGTGACTAAATTAAACATACACATTTTTAAAACCGTAATTTTAATTCTTAAATCATGGATTAAATGGTTGTCCATATTATGACATTAATAATTAAATGTTTACGATACTCAACACTTAGTTCAGAGTATATTTTATTTGTTAGTAACATTAATTTTTTTGGAATAATAAACTCCACTTATTATTTTATGTTAAAATTATTGAAATAATTACTTAAATGGAACATACACATTTTAAAAACAATTATTTTAATTCCTAAATCTTCAATCAGAGGTAAGTCCATATTATGGCATTAATAATCTAATCTCAATTATAATCTAGCCTTACCTAGTTCATAGTATATTTTATTGATTAGGAACATTTAGTTTTATATTTAATAAAGACTCATTTACAAATTATATTTTACTTTAAATTGAAATTAGTTTCCAAT
>JARHVA010003887.1:980000-987500 GCA_037957365.1 Torreya grandis
GGATAAATAAGAGCCTAAAATAAAGCTAAGCACCATAAATTAGATTTGATACAACTTAGTCAAAGGAATGGTTCCTTCATGATGAGGCTAGGAATTATTAAATTATGTAAGGGTATAACTAAAGTGGTAGTATTTATCATTATGAGATAAGTTTTAAGAGATGGATGTTTATTAGGATCTATAGAGTTTTAAAAAAGGTCATCATCATTATAAAACATATTTTATGGGTTGTAGCCAAGTGGAGACCCACAAAGATTTTACTTGAATGTTTTATAGATGTTATCTAGTAAAACACCACCATTATGATGATCTATAATTGATAGAATGCTCCAAAGTTAAGAGATGTATATCCTTTATTTGCAAAAGGTTACTATTTATGCATCTTATATCCCAGTACCCTGGTACTAGTGGTATGTGGGAGGATTAGTGGAAGATATGAGAAATATGTAATAGGTATTCAATAATCCACTGGATGCATAAATACCTTGATAGATGATGCTATTATTAAAAGGAAAACCTTGTATGTAGATTGTAGCATAAATATGTACATGATGCATATGGTCACAATGATGTACAAGAGAATGAAATACACTAATTAGGATGTGACATATTATAATAAGGATGATCATGATGTGACTAGATAAATAACATGATTATGATCACTCCTAACTATTATTGTTAGGATGACCATTTGACCAAAGGTTACATGCCACATTGACATGTGAGTAGACATGACCTTTAAAAGTGGCATATATGTTTTTTTTTTTTAATTTTATGATGTCATGAGACATGTTCAGTTGGTTTAGTAGATGGTGTGTAGTTTAGGAATAATAGATATGTGGGATATATAGCCTATTGACAAGAGACCAAGTGTTTAATGTGTTTTTTGTAATTAAATGTTTGATACCATAAGTGACATTTCTAGGGTCTTGACATAGTATGAAAGAATAAAGGTTGATAATGGCATAAAATGGAAAGAATATTAATACAATGGGTGCTTATAAATAACCACCTCCTCTTAATATGATTTATGAGGTGAAACTGTATATATTTTAGACGTTTCACTAAGTGATAGACCTAATTAAAGAAATATTTAAAAAATAACCGTTTATGGATCCTTAACTCCAAACTCAACCTCCACCTTAGTGAAGAAGGTGAAAGTTTTATTGAACAAGATGACAAGTAGGGGAGCATAACATGAGGCCTAAATAAAATCAATAGTGACTGAGTTGTCATAGAATAAATCCTCACTAATTTCTAGGATGTACAATGAGGCAATGACATGCATTATTAATGCAATCTCATATTAATGAGTAGATGAACAAAAGGGTTGCATTATTACATAATTGTGTAATATAAAGAGTGGGGTATGAAACTTAACCTCGGATGACTCCCATATATATTACAATCAGAATTCCTCCACCAATATCCACTGATGTGGTGATTAATGTGGATTAGGTAGTAGAGCCTATAGTTATGCATGGCTACTCTCTGTAAACTACCCGTGTAAACCAAACATGTATGAGGAAGAATGTTTCTAATTCCATTTCAATAGGAAAACATCAAAGAGGATGGTTTTAGTTTAATAAAAAAAATTTGAATAATCATCTTGATGTTGAGAGAGTGACCAAACCAATGAGCAATGCCTAAGGTGGCAATACATCAACTAACCACTTACTATGTACAATTGTGTGCTAGTAGGCAATATTAATTGTTTGTCATTATTTTTAATAATTTCTGATGTTTAAACAAATTTTTATGCATCTTGTGATGCCTCACACTTTAATAAATAAAATAAAAGAAGATTTTTTGGCACAGACCTATTAATATTTATATGTCTCAAATTATGGTTCGGTTTAATGATAAAGAACTGAACCTAAATGCAATTATAGACAACATAGGATTAATAGATGAATGATCAAATCCCAAGCATAAAATTTAATAGATCAGGATGAGGATTAAACACAAATACCAATTACTTAGTCACAATATATAAATAATCAATACATAGATGAAAAAGATATTAAAAAATATAATTTCAACTAAACAAAATAAAACTAAAATGAACAAGAAACAAAAACACATAACACACAATGGATATGCAATAAATAAACTACTTGATAAAAACTATTTGTGTGTGTATAATAAAAGTATTTTAGAATTGAAAAAATTTTGACCTTAGGCTATAGGAAATAGTGTCATAGGTATGATGGTACAAGAATATAAAGGGAGAATAGAAGAATAAGTAATGGGTGTTTGAGATGACTCTAAATGCCCTAGGCAAGTGTATGCTACCTACACGGTCCCATGAACACTAAATCTAACATGGAATTCAAGCAAAATTTAGTTCTCATAGGAATTTGAAAGAGAATAAAATTGATGACAAGTAAAAGAGATTTATTTTTGAGGAAACTAGGAGTTGGATCACAAAATGTTGATTATGTGTAATAAATGGATCATCGTTATGAATTATAAGAGCATGGTTTAGATTGAAAGTATGAGGGGAGATAAAATGTGAGTGTTCACTAATGAAAAAGGTTATTAATTGACATTTTTTACAAAGTTTAAGGTTTGTAATATAAACAAATTCTCCAAATGGTGAAAGTGTGAGTCAGTGTAACTCGTGAAATGGAAAGAGTGTGATTGATTGGAAAAATGAGGACAAAGAATGATAAGGATGTGGAAACTAAAGCATGAGTGGTTACTCATGAAATAATTATAGATTACATTATAATTAGGGAAAAATATAAATGAACTTAAATAATTGCAAATTGATGAAAAGGTGGAAGTTGATCTGACTCAAGATACCCTATTTATCCAAATGCTTCCTACATAGTCTATGTGGACTTCAGGCCAATGTCATTATCTCAAAAATGTGAGTGAAATAACAAGATAAAAAAAGATGGGATGTGACCCATTTGTAGGCTTCCATTATATCTACTAACTAGGATATGCATGTCCTTCACCATTACTAACCTAAAAGATCACTTGAAGAGTGGTGAGGGCTAATATTTTATTGAATACGTGAAATTTTTGCAAAAGAAGGTAAAGGAAAAATTTGAGCATACTAACCAAGTCCATAAGGGACATGGTAATGTAATGAGAAGGGAGAATATTTTAAAACTTTGTGACATATTATTTTCTCATTTTAAGAAAGAGAGATTCCCAATATTGATCTACAACAAGATAAAGTGGAAGTAAATTAGGGCTCGATTTTTTTTTTAAACATTCTCACCAAATGCATATGAGATAAAACTAATGCATAAATTGTATATCTCTTCAATATTTAATGATTTAGACTTATATGCATATCATGAAGGAGAGTGTTACATCCTGATTCCTTGCCAATCAAACTTACTAGATTATTTGTGGATATCTATAGTGACAAATTTATATTTGCTTATTTTTAACTAAATTTTGAGATATGTTATGTATGAAAATAGGATATTGATTATGTTACATTATTACAATATTATTGATGTAAGGGAATCCTTTAGAGATGTAATTATGATATAATTTTTGGTTGGGAATAGTTTAGGAACTGTTTTAGAGTGTCTATAGGTCTTTTGGAGTCTATACTAGTTGTCTAGGTTGTTCACAATTCAAATTATTGTGTTTTCCACCAAAAAATTATTTGAAAATTTAAACTATTGTGATCCCTTTTTATGGGACTAGAACATATGTTTGGTAATGATCTAGGTATGGTGTATTTATCTAAGAACTTTAGAATTAATATGGGGTCCTTATGTCTTATCAGTCTCATGACATGGTTATTGTAGTTAGTCAAACTTAAGCTAAACATTTGTTTAAGATCCCTACATGGAGGAAATATCAAGATTCATTTAATAATGTATAAGGAGATATAAGTATTATAATCTTGGATGTTTGGGATAGAGTTCCTTAAGATAGATAGGAGGAAAAATCAACTAAAGTTCATTTTATGCCATGATTGTTTCATCTGCAACGTTTAGTGCATGCTAAAGTATTAATGATGAAAATTGTAAGGATGTCAAAAGTGAGTATTATATATTTATATTTAATATATAATACATGCATTGGTATATGGTCATTATATCTGCATACAAAAGTATATAGATGTGTTGAGACTTAATATTTTGTGTAAAGGTTTGATGATAAACATATTTGTAGATTATGTGTTTATTTGATGGTGATCAAACTTTGTGAAAGTTATAATCTAAGGAGAGAGGAATATATCTTGATGAATGATCTTTGTATAAAGTTTGAAAATTCATAAGATTTCTTAAGTTTAAATAGAGTCCTTTGGTGTAACCTTGTAACTATGTGTAACCATGACTGTAGGGTAGAACCTTGTTTGCAAGGGTGTGTTTAAGTTTTCAAAGACAATATTGATACTTCTTCCATATATAATGCATGAATACTAGTGAGTAAGTTTTGAGGAAGGTATATAAACTTGTGGTCTCTCCAAAAAGATCAATTCTAACTTGAATTTATTATGTTATAGGCTTATCAATCTTAGGATGAGCCTAATTTTTTTAGCTTTGGTAGATATGAAAGATTTACAATGTTGATAGGTAATGATAGCTATTGGAGGTGATTGTCTACATGTGGATAGACCTAATAAAATTTGTTTGAAGGTTTTAATCCTCATAAAACTCATTTTTTGAATTGTTTAGACATCTCAGGTCTATGTAGGGACCTAGAAACCCTAGATTAGGGTTTAGGTTGTCGTAATAGTTTCCAATAGACAAAAAGACCCAAAACTTGTTATCAGAGTTATTTTAACCAAACCTAAAATATTTTAGTGATTTTAAGTTTGTACCATGATTATTATGTATAGATTGAGGATTGTAGGTCTGTCATGATGCTAATAAGCCTAATTAGGGATTGAGATGGAGGAGAAATAGGGCATACATATATGGGATGATAAATTAATTAATAATGGAACCAAACGAGATAAATGAATCCCAAAAAATTATCTTATTTTGTTTTGAAAATCTATTTTATTTCCAAACTAAGGAAGTTTATCTAAAAGTAGGTCTAGTAGGGGCTTAAGGCTAGGAAGGAGCTTATTTCAAGAAAGTGAATAGAGTTGTTAAATTAGATATTTATAAAATGTTATAAAAGGGAGTTATGAGAAGGTATAAGGTCTCAATCAGATTTCAAACATAATTGTGTTTTGTGTTCCCCATACAAGGTCACATTTGTATTATCATCTTGTGAGAGTTGCATGAAGGTATAAGAGAGGACATGAATAGAGTATCATATAATAGATTGAAGGTTTTATGATGGTATGATAGGAGTGTATAGATAAATCAAAATAGTGTTATATTTTCCTATAAATTCAAATCATAGTATGTTCCTGAAGCACTTCTATAATGGAAACCCATACAATGTGATTAATAATAAGAAATTATGATTTAGCTCTGCATCATTTAGTATCAGAGATGGAAGATACCTTGGGTACAGGTAGGTGAATAATATATTATGATGAATATTTGATGTGATTCAAGATATTTTTGAATATTTTAGGGACAAGTAGGCAAAGATACAAGGAGAGTTACAAGGTGTAAGATAAAATAGAGTAGGAGAATTTTATAACAAGGTATGATTGTTCATGATTGATATGATAAAGTGATGTATGTATATAATCAATTTATTTACATTTGATTATTGATTTGAATAATAAGGATAAGATAAAATTTGGAAAACCATGAGAGGTGAAGGAAGATAAAGGGATAGTATGGCAAATAAGCCCAAAGCCAAGAAATGCTAAAAAGAATAAGGAGAGCTATTGATAGCTGAAGGGAAAGCAAGCTCATTAGGGAGCTAAAGAAGATAGTTAATAATACCAAGTGAGGATAAGAAGAGACTCTGAGTAAGATTCCATGAGATGGAAAATAGAATAGAGGTGACCTAAGTGAGGTCAAGTAGGCAAGTGTGGAAAAGAACATGTCAAGAAAGAGTGAATGAAATAAAGGAAAGAGAAAGATAGGCTTAATTCAATAATATTACCATAAAAAGATGAAAAGTAAATTACAAAATGAATAAGTTAATATGGATAAGGAGATTTTTTAATTGAGATAAGAGATAACATGTATGAATGATAGATTGAGAGAGATGTTGGTATCATGCAAAAATAGTTTTAGTGTTAAGATCAATAAAATAGTACGTTGTGCATTTAGGGACAAGATGGAAGATAAAAAGGTTAAGTAGGAAGTTATTCATATGGGACATCAACTAGAGAAGATGATTGACAAATTTGAGAAATATAAGGATATGGAAGATGAATAGGCATGTTAATATGTAAACACAAATGTGTGTTATCCTGAGGAAGGTGAATAGTTAAATGGCATGGTAAGAATAGGTGAAGAAGTTCAAAGCTTCATAAAATCATATAGAAGGAAGAACTGAATCTAGAATAATGTGAAGGGTCTAAAGAGGTAAATTAATATGTCGAATATTCTAATTTTGTTAATGTACATAAAAATTTAGAGGAGGTGCATAAAGTAATGCATAATGTAGATGAGAATGTTATTGGTTTAGCATCAAGAGTATAGATTGCATGCCATAACGAGTTGGTATAGTAGGAGGAAGAGTTGGAAGCGAGCATGAAACATAAGGATACTATTGAAGCTAAATAATGACAAGATAAGTCATGGCATAATGAAATTTTATCAAATGAGTATATGAACCAATTATTTACAATCTTGTCTAAACATTTGACAATTATTTATAGACATGAATATATACAAAGATTTTTGTTGAAGAATAAGAGGATGACAATGAGATCATAAGATGATAGTAGGTCCAAGAAAATAAAAAAATTAAATCACAATATAGTGATCAATCAATTAAGAGACAAGAGGATGAGGTATTGGTAGAAGTTGTAAAGGTAGACAATTAGATATGGGAGCTATACAATCACCCCTTAAAGGTGGAAGAACAATACACCAATGTGTATGAATAGCAGTGTAAAAGTCCACAATAATATGAAACATGTAGGGAATAAGAGGAAGTGACAAATAAGGTAATATGGATAGAATAAATAGAAGTGGTGAAGGAGGTGATGAAAAAAGATGTTAAAACACCTAGATAATAAGTCCAATATGAGCACAAAGGAGTGCTTTAATAATTTGCAGATATGGCAGGGTGGAATAATCCCTCAAACCAAGCTCAAGACTATAGGAAAAATGTTTTCCTTAACCCCATTATGTTGTATACAGGTATATCCATCAATAAGTTGAGAAAGTTGAGGTCTAAATATGGGGTCCAAGCGTATGTACAAATTTATGAGAAACAACTAGAGGCAGATCAACAAGGAGCATCAACCAAGTACACTTACAAGAACATATGGGAAACATTATTCAACTTAGTATTATGATGTAGGGGCATCCTTTAGATATGTCATTAGGATGTAATTTTTGGTTCGTAATATTTTAGTAAGTGTTTTAGATTATATACAGGTCTCTTAGAGTGTATACTAGTTGTCTAGGTTGTTCACAATTCAAATTATCATTT
>JARHVA010003887.1:992500-997500 GCA_037957365.1 Torreya grandis
CCATATTCTAAATTTATGTTATACTCAAGTGGTATAAAATTATAATTTTTATGTCTAGATATAGTCATACATTTGATGGAATAAATGTAGGTCTATTGTTTATTATTATGAATACCATTTTTTATGGAAATTAGTATTACCTTATTTATGCATGCATACAACCCCTAAGAATATAACAAATACTAAAATAGAGTATGATATGTTTCATGTAAACTGAGACTTGTTTTTCTATATCTAATTTCTTGAATAGAAGCTTATGTTTCCATATAGTTATGACTACTTTATTTGACTAGTATTGGTACTTAGTAGTTTTTTTCAAAAATACTAGACTATGAGAATGTAAATTGTCATAAGGTATATTAAATTTCAAATAAACTTATAGTATATAAAAATTGTTATTAAATGTGTGTTTTACCCATATGGTATAAATTATAGTCATTAATTATCTTATGGGATAGATAATAATGTGAGATTTATGCATATGTTTGATGGAATAAATATATGTTGTTAAATTATCCTATGCTTAACATGTTATGTTATGTGATTTTTAGTAGCATAAAAATTATATGAATTATTTTGGTTATATTATGTTAAACAATCTGATATTTTTAATACTGAATAAGGAATGAGATGGAATTTATTAGCTTAGTAACATCATAATGTCAAATGAAGGCAATTTGATCAAGTGGTGTGTATGAATTTTGACTGATCTATAGATCATTATTATTTATTATTCTTGAAAATTTTTATTAAAATATGTTTTGTGAGTTATTATCATTTTATGAGTATAATTTATATGTCTGCGATATATCTTGCAATAGATTGCATTTTTTATGATACACTACATGTTTAGTTTTAGAAATCATTTAGCACACAGGTACTAACTTGTCTCTCTAGATTCTTACATCATCACTATCTACTCATCCATAAAGGGATGACCATTACATTATAGAATTAGTGTGGGGGTATATTTGGTATATGGTTTATGTGTAAAAATGTTAGAATGATGCTCTTCATCCCCATAAAAATACTACATTTGAGATGACACTTGAGATTGTCATAGATACTAGAGAGTATGGGGAACTCATGCTCTAGGAAGCCATGTATTTTATATATGTGCATTGTATTATTTTCTATTTTCTACCATAAATATTATCATGAAAAGATGTAATTACCTATTTATTATGGATTGATAGTAGTGGTTGGCTATTTTTAATTACTTTCTATGTTTGTATTATGATGTGTTTCTATTAATGATAATGATCAATGATGTATGATGTAGTGTGATTCATATTTAGTTATCACACTTAGATTATTTTATATAATCACTAAATATATTCTCATAGTCTAGTCTATTTGAAGTGTATGTTAATAATTAAAAAAAATATTATCACATTTTCTATGTCAAACGCAACAAGTTTTTTACAAGTGGTATTAGAATTATGACTCAAACTATATGACCTAATAAGTCCATTAGCATTTTTGTATCCTTATATTATGAGAGGATAATAGTGAAATTTGTGTGGCACATCGAATGTGTACCTTATAATAATTCATACCTTCTTAAATTTGTTAGAAGGTTTGTTTATTGAGTGTCTCAATGGTCATGGTTATATAAGATGCTTGGGTAAGTAAGTACATATCATAGTTATTAAGTCATGAAAAAGAGATTCCTACCATAGTTTGATCACTTAAACTGAACATCTCGAGTATGGTTACATCTTTATTAGTAATCAAGTTGCCTCTACCATTTATGTTTTATTTTGTCAGTGTTTAAAAATCATGAGATGATTATCAGTTAAGTATATGTGTACGATTTTTGTGTATGATATACACTACTCCTAAGAGTGGGAAATATTATATGACCATTTTTAGTTTGGCACCACCTAGTGTGGTGGGTTGGAAATTTTATTGTAGTAAAGTGTATATGTCTTTGTTGAGAATTCCTATGTTTTAGGAATTTGATTATGGATTTGTACCCTTATTTTATGTGGATTAGCAAGAAAGTCATTAATCTTAGTTAACTTACAGGTGAGTTGTCACTCTCTCACTATATTTTTACAATATTATAATCCCACTAACATGATTTATATTTTAATGATGTTGATTTAGTGTTTTCTTAAATGGAAACTCATTTTTGAAATGTCATTTTTGAGCATATTCCTTGGAGTTCATATATTAGTGACTTCTAATTCTTATTGATAGAAAAGTTGCAGAAATGGCATGGACTAATGCATCTTTATGTTTTAGTATTTTCCTTCTAGTTATGGAAGTAGATTATGTTACTATTTATACAATATTAATAAGTGAGTAGTGATATGGTAACTTGGGTTCTGATATTTTTCCTCATACCATATGAGGGTATTTAAGTTTTTTTTTTTTTTTGAGATGTTGTTTCTCTAATTTTCACTTGTGACTTTTGAGAGTCACTATTTTGTATAAAATGTGAACCTATACCACATGGAGTGGTAAACTTTAAATTTATATGGGTTTTAGATTAAAAATTATAAGTTGATTATAATTGTTATGTTATTATATACCCTTGATTAGATTGATAATATTATATTTTTACTTAAATCATGATGTTTTTGAGAGATATGTATGTTCCTTTCATTAAGAATGAGTAGGGTGTACTGTGTAGAGAACATCTTGTTAGTCTAAAAGGGTTAAGATAAAAATTTAACTTGTGTTCTAATCAAGTAAGAAATGATACATTGTCTCTCTTATTTATTTTATAAAGTTATAAGGATCATGTTATCCTTGACCTTTTTATGTTGCATTAAATTTAGAATTATTTCCTCATGTATATGAATATAACATAATAGGTTAAGCTATGAAATATGATACTAGTTATGTTTAGTTAGTATGAACTTAATATAATTACAGAATGATTGTATGATTTTTCTTGTATATATGTTGTTACATCTAGAATTATTTAGCATATAATATTGCTTTCTATGATTTTTTTAGTATGTAATTGTGATTATATTAATTTTTTACATATTTTGGAGATCATTAAGTCATAGAGAAGTAAGGGAAGAATGGTGACCCTTTAGGGTATCAAAAGTGGTCAGTCCTATAGTATATAGGCTTATATTTCAAGTTATAGACCCCGGGGTGGTCATGATAAAATTAATCTGAGTAAGTGATACTAAAAAAAATAAAATTTATAATATATAAATGTTATAGTGTAGGGTTTTGTAGAACTAATATTCTGAGATAGTATTACTTAGAAGGACTATGATGAGTTCTATAAAAAAATCATATTTATTTGCTTAGTTTTATACTATATATTATGTTATTTATATGTTGAATAATGTTTTAATTAAAATTTTATGTTTGAATAAGAGTCATTTATGACAATGACTATCTATAGGAGGAATGATGTTACATATTAATTTTTTTCCAAGCAAACTTACTAGATTATCCATAGATATCTAAAGTGACAAATTTAGATTTGATTATTTTTAACTAAGCTTTGAGATATATGATGTTATGAGATAGTAGGATATTACTTATGCTACAGGATTATATTACTATGAGTTAGTTGTAGTTTTTATGTTTACACTAACAACATATTGTTTTTTTATTTTTGATATATTTTATGATGTATGTATATCATGATGTTATGGTCTAGCTACGTACTTGTTATGAGGTTGATGTAAGAGAACACATCCATTTGAATGTGATGGAGGGAGAGCATCATTGGAGAGAGTTATGTAGATGAAGATGTCAGAGGATACATAAAAACTGATTAAAATCTTGCACACACCACATTAACTAGCACAGGTTAAAATGCATAATAAAATGATTTGCATAGTATTTTTTGACGTCATTTGCATTATATAATAATTTAAACATAGTTTTTTTAAATAGTTAAAAGGTTAAATCAGAATTCATATTGCATGTATGTTCATTAAATATTTTTATAAATATGATTTATTTAATATTACTAAATTTGAATATATTGATTTATTTATCATTAAGTCATTATAATTTTTTTAACGAGTTAATTTAATTATCAAATATATTAATTATTGTAACTAGTGTTAAAATAAGTAAAATATGATATTTTATATTTTAAGAGAAAAAATAGAGTAAAAATAATAAATAAAGAGAATAAAAAAATATAATAAATTAAGAGAAATAAAAAAAATTTAATTTAATAAAAGAAAAAAAAAAGGAAATGTCTAAATTGGAAAAAATTATATATTAATAAAATAATGAGAAAAAACAAATAAAAAGAATGAGGGAAAATAAAAATCCATGTCATGTTTTATAGGGTGTGAAACACAACATTTAAGAGTATATATATCTAGGAAAAGTAATTGTAAGAGATAGGAGAGAAAGAAAATAAGAGAAGCTCTAAGGTAGGTAGTACAAAAGATAAAAAAATAATGGAGAAGACAAGGTAGAAAAAAAGGATCAGCAAAGCACTTATCTAGTACGCATTGCATTTAAATTATGTTATTTATATGAATTATATATAGATGTATTTGTTGTCTATATATATCTGTATGTAAATATATCTATTTATAAATGTATAATTAAATACATAAATATCTAGTTATATGTGAGTATATTATGAATAAACATTTGTAGTGTCTTCTAGTATTAATGCAATGACTTAATTATTTATACATAATTAACCTCATGTTGTTGTACTGACATTAGTATATAAATAATACAAATTAATATACATATAGTTTATTTCAAATAGCACTAAATACATATAGTGAACTTGGTGACTAAACTCATTATATATATAATGAACTAGAGTGTATACACAAAGTTTATTACAATGAGTTAAAAAATTCAATGACTTATTTATAGCATGGAATGATTTACTATATAGAATAAATGAATTATTTTTTCAAAACAATGACTTATTTTATTAGGTAGTGATTTGATATGTATATATTTATTACAATGACTTAATATAACCCATATTGCTTTATAAAAAATGAGCTCATATTCCAATAACGAATTGCCTATTCATT